>JADBJO010004283.1:198439-204756 GCA_016801955.1 Conus betulinus | reverse complement strand
CCGGCATTGTTGATGCTTGTGATGTCTTATACTCCGGCATTGTTGATGCTTGTGATACTTATACTCCGGCATTGTTGATGCTTGTGATGTCTTATACCCCGGCATTGTTGATGCTTGTGATGTTTTATATTCCGGCATTGTTGATGCTTGTGATGTCTTATATTCTGGGATTGCTGATGATTGTAACGTCCCATACTCCGGCATTGTTGATGCGTGTGATGGTTGTGATGTCTTATACTCCAGCATTGTTGATGGCATGTGACGTCCCCATACTCTGGCATTGTTGATGCCTGTGATGTCTTATATTCCGGGATTGTTGATGCGTGTGACGTTCCATACTCCGGCATTGTTGATGGTTGTGATGTCTTATACTCCGGCATTGTTGACCCTTGTGACGTCTTATACTCCGGCATTGTTGATGCTTGTGACGTCCCATACTCCGGCATTGTTGACGCTTGTGATGTCTTATACTCCGGCATTGTTGATGCTTGTGATGTCTTATACTCCGGCATTGTTGATGCTTGTGACATCCCATACTCCGGCATTGTTGATGCTTGTGATGTCTTATACTCCGGCATTGTTGATGCTTGTGATGTCTTATACTCCGGCATTGTTGATGCTTGTGATGTCTTATACTCCGGCATTGTTGATGCTTGTGATGTCTTATACTCCGGCATTGTTGACCCTTGTGACGTCCCATACTCCGGCATTGTTGACCTTTGTGATGTCTTATACTCCGGCATTGTTGTTGATGTCATACTCCGGCATTGTGATGCTTGTGACCCCATACTCCGGCATTGTTGATGCTTGTGATGTCTTATACTCCGGCATTGTTGATGCTTGTGATGTCCCATACTCCGGCATTTGACGCTTGTGATGCTTATGTGACGGCATTGTTACTTGTGGTGTCCCATACTCCGGCATTGTTGATGCTTGTGATGTCTTTATACTCCGGCATTGTTGATGCTTGTGGTGTCCCATACTCCGGCATTGTTGATGCTTGTGGTGTCCCATGCTCCGGCATTGTTGATGCTTGTGGTGTCCCATGCTCCGGCATTGTTGATGCTTGTGGTGTCCCATGCTCCGGCATTGTTGATGCTTGTGATGTCTTATACTCCCGGCATTGTTGATGCTTGTGGTGTCCCCATACTCCGGCATGTTGATGCTTGTGGTGTCCCATACTCCGGCATTGTTGATGCTTGTGGTGTCCCATGCTCCGGGAATGTTGATGCTTGTGATGTCTCGATGTCCGACACTCAGGGATTTTTTTTTAATGCTTTTGACGTCCCATGCTCAGGAACTTTTGATGCTTGTGATGTCCCATACCTATGGATTTTTTTTATGCTTGAGATGTCCCATACTCAGATATGGTTGATGCTTGTGATGTCCCATGCTCAGGAACTATTGATGCTTATAATGTCCCATACCCAGGGATCTTCATGCTTGTGATGTCCCATACTCAATGATTTTTTTATGCTTGTGATCTCATACCCAGTGACTTTTTATGCTTATGATGTCCCATACTCAGTGTTTTTTTATGCTTGTGATGTCCCATACTCAATGATTTTTTTATGCTTGTGATGTCTCATACCCAGTGATTTTTTTATGCTTGTGATGTCCCATACTCAAAGATTTTTTGATGCTTGTGATGTCCCATACTCAGTGGCTTTTTTAATGCTTGTGATGTCACATACTTTGGGACTTTTGATGCTTGTGAAGTGCCATACTGAGGGCCTCCCGTTGTCTCACAGAGGTGCTGATCGCTGTGCACAAGGCGGGACTTTGTATGACCGACGTGCACCTGCACGACGCGGGCCAAGTGGGGGGACCTGGTGGTGACGTCACCGCTCATTATAGGACACGAGTTCAGCGGGGGTGTTTTCTTCTTTGCCTTAACTAGACTGACCCTGGAGAAAGGTCCAGTGACGGTGAGGAAAGACCCACTGACCACAGGAAAAGTCCTGTTGACAGTGGGAAAGACTACAACTTTGGATTCTCTCTTGAGGGCACATAAGACCGTATGGCGAAAGTTTGGCTGTGTCTGGAGTGGCACTGTCTTCATCTGTCCGTGGGCAGGGGTGGTTGGGTCTGTGGGGTGTGTGCTCGACAGCTAGAGGGTGGTGTTTTTTCGCCGGTGGGCTCTGCAGTCATGAAATACGGCTGGTACACCCCATGGGGATGCTACTTTAGGGCTGTTGTGAGTTGCATCCTGTAGCCTGATTTATCTCTGTTCAGGAGCAGTTATGTCCCTTGATATCTTAATGGAGTGTCCTGCGCGTGCCTGTACCCATCGTCAACACGGCGCAGGCCTCCAAGGGTGGTACAGGACTGCTCTAAAGGCAGGTGAAGACAGTGCTTCTCTGGGTCATCCCCAGCACCTTGGGTTTTTTCTTTTTCCTCCTCACGAGTTCAGCGGGGTTGTCAGTAATATTGGCCCTGATGTCACCAGGGTCAAACCAGGTCAGTATTTTTTTTAATGCTTTCTCTGTCTCTCTGTCTCTGTCTGTCTGTCTGTCTGTCTGTCTGTCTTAGGATAGTTTGAACTCTCTTTTTCTTTTCCACTCTAAAGATTGTTTGAAATCTCTCTCTCTCTCTCTCTCTCTCTCTCTCTCTCTCTCTCTGAAGATAGTTTGGAATGTAAAAGCATTTCAAAATTATTCACCGTGAAAATTGATGGTGTATTATCTGTTGGAAAGAGACCTGGTTGACTGTCTTGCGGCATTTTCAGCATGTCATCATTATAGTAGCTTAGCAGAAATGATCTTGGGCGTGGAGCGATTACGGGAACTCTACACCAGGTCAAAGGGCATGTCCAGGACCTGTTCTCTCTTGGTGGAGGTCTGCGATGTCCAGGGTGCCCTTCTAGTTTCGTATCATAGAATCTTCTTCATAAACATCACAGGACTATTTAAAGCTAAAATATTCTTCCCTCATCATACAGTCTTCAGTGCAACAAAGCAATACGGATGTAGAGAAGAATGAATGGTTATGCTTATTCGACTCGAGTCACAAAATTTCCACTCAAGCTGTCAAGAAGCACCAATAATATACTTATCCATAAACCCCAAATACTGATCTCTTCAAATGCTGTCTTGTCTACGCAGGTGGAACACATTGGAAGTCGCCTCAGACAAATATTAAATAAATGGGTAGTATTGACTCTTATGTTAATGCAACGCATAAAAAAAAATGCTATTTCAATCAGTCGTGACTTAACACATGAGAAATTTAATGAATATTCGATCATTTTTAAACAATACTATTTTGTATATATAGTCTCTCTCTCTCTCTCTCTCTCTCTCCTCTCTCTCTCTCTCTCTCTCTCTATATATATATATATATATATATATGTGTGTGTGTGTGTGTGTGTGTGTGTGTGTGTGTGTGCGTGCGTGCGTGCGTGCGTGATTGCGTGTGTTTGTGTGTGTGTGTGTGTGTGTGTGTGTGTGTGTGTGTGTGTGTGTGTGTGTGTGTTGAGTGTGTGTATTCATGCATATGTATATGTATGTGTATGTATTATAGTATGTATATGCACGTAGACTAGTGTATTCGCTTTTTTTCCATGTTCTTGTTAAACGGAATTCTGGGTTTTTCCGTATGCTTCTTATTCTCCCGGGGGGGGGAGGGGGGGGGGGGGGGGGGGGGGGCCCTGAGTGGAGAAAAGCATATATAACTGCTTATCTCATTACCCAAGATGAACAAAAATTTCTTTCGTTCGTTCGTATCATACCTTGGGCTCTGAAGTCATGGAAGACAATCCCTCCGAGTGTAACTGTAATGGTTTAAGAGAAACGTTGAATTGATGTAATCGACTGATTTGATTAATTCTATCAGCGTAGTTTGATCTGATCTTGTTCAGTATAACCAAATGCTATTGCAGATAACTTGATCTAGAAGATGTTGATGCGAGCGATTTTAATTGAAAAGCAATCATGTTGATGGCTCCACCTGGAAATGCACATTCGGATTACTACTTCAACAGGTGTTGCTTTTACTAGTGCTGCTATTCGTTATGATCATTCTTGATATCATGATCATCGTCACTGTCAGCAGAGGTTATTATATATCATCAACGTGATCCATTTCAATTCACTATAACAATATTGATGTGAGTTACTGAAAAATACTTGTTTTTCCCCATCCACTGTCGTCAGTTGAAACACAGTATTTCTTCCATGTGTCCTTTTCACACCTTCATATGTAGACGTGCAGTTTGAGCATCAACAGAGCGACAGGTAGAGCACATCTGCTAACATACAACAACTGGAACAAATGAACAAAACACACATTGACATTTTTGTTCAAGACTTGGGGCAAGTGTCGATTCCTTTCTCCAGTTGTAGTTGCCGTGTAGATGCGTCAGATGCACGGCATAAGGGCAAGCGTGGAGCATCCTTATTGGGGGATGTCTCCTTGCTTGTTTGCGTGCTCTATGCTGCCGAAAGCAATGGCAGAAGCGGCAGAGAGGTGTTCAAGTTGGATCTGGTCAAGGGGAACAAAAGTGAACTTCATAAGGCTTAACTTTCCTACAAATATCAGGTGTCCCTGTGGTTCAGTGGTTAGTGCGCGAGTCATTAAGTGGAAATGAGCATGTCCAGAGGGGCATGGGTTCGAATCCCAGCCATGGCTCGTCCCAAAGATGGGAAAAAAAAGGGCAGCAGAGGGACATCCGGAGTCATGAACCGGGTGTGGCCCAACCCCCCCCCCCCCCCCCCCCCCCCCAGAGTGTCAGGAGATAAGGGCCGAAACACTTGCTTGGAAGGGGGCTTCTCTTCTGAGGACTCTCTGCTGCCACGCTCTCCACGAGTTTCTTTCTACTCAGGAAGGCGAGTCGGTGTTATAAGCAGCGTTCGTTTGGAGTGATGGGCGTGTATGTATTTCATCATGGGAGCAAGAGTTACCCTACTTGTTCGTTACTTACTGTTTACTGTTCTCTGCCTCATTTAAGATGTCCTCTCTCAATAATGATGAATGATTTCGTGCTTTATACAACTGATCTCACTGTGACCGACGACTGACGAACGCAAGCAGAGAAGCAAACAAATTGAGGAGAGAACGAATTTCAGTTATTACCATCGAACCTGGCTATGACTGTATTTGGTGTTTTTATGCTTCGGTTACTTTTTATGCAAGCCGCGAATAGGTTTTTTTTTCTAAGTTTTCTATTCCATTTGGTGTTTTTATATTCCGATTCCATTTTGTTAAAACAACGGGCAGGGTTTGTTTTTTTTCTAAGCTTTCTGCTGGAGCTGAATTTGTATTGTTGCGTCATCCGCGGTAAACCGATGATCAAGACAGAGGCTGCAGACAGTAAAAGCTGAAGATGTTCTATAAGTAACAAACAAATTAGGGTCTAACATCGAACCTTGTTGGACACCCAAAAGAAGCCGTTTCGAAGATGACATGGACAAAAGAAAACACACTTCTCTCCGCCTGAAGTAGTTCTGATTCAATACGAGGGACAAACAGCAAACGGAGTGGGCATATCCATATAGATGAATTATTATGAGTTCAACAGCGTCGGTTGCTGTTGAAATATCTGACATGGAAAGAGCAGAAATTGTGTCTCCGTTTTGTAGATGTCATCTCCTATTTAAACGCTAGCAGTCTCCGTGCTTCACCTTGTGTACAAGACTAACTTTAAAGGGATTTAGCATCTGACTATTTTGTGAGTGTAGAATAACTTGTTTGACTATTACTGCCACCCTCACCCCACACCCCTACCCTCACTCCCTACCGTCTCTCTCCCTTGCCCTGAATAGTTTAAAGAAAGTAAAAGTCAAGGACAGGATAATATAATTGTGTGTGTGTGTGTGTGTGTGTGTGTGTGTGTGTGTGTGTGTGTGTGTGTGTGTGTGTGTGTGTGTGTGTTGCGTGCGTGCGTGCGTGCGTGTGTGTGTGTGTGTGTGTGTGTGTGTGTGTGTGTGCGCGCGCGCGCACCTTATGTATGCAGAAAAGGTTTTCAATGTAATGGAGTTGTCGGTGACAGGCTGATGTTACCCTTGAAACAGCACAACACGACTGTAAAGCGTAACATTCTCCCCATGATGAAAACCAGTTGTGACCTAGATTTTTGTCGGGGTTGTGAAACATATTTCTTGTCCTCAATTGACTAGCCGTCACTGTTATATTAAGTCATGTTGATGATATCGTATGCAAGTGTGTGAAGTTTGTGTTCTATCTATAATTGTCTGTCTGTAGTCACTAAAAGATCTCGTAGTGAGGTCTTTGCTACTTCATTCATATCTCTGTCTGTCTGTCTATCTGTCTGTCTGTCTATCTGTCAACCTATCTATCTAGATATCTATCTATCTGTC
>JADBJO010004283.1:175939-193439 GCA_016801955.1 Conus betulinus | reverse complement strand
ATGCAAAAAGAGGTGCTAGGAATGAAAACTCAGTGACGCCTTTATATTTGCATCTTACTTTACAAGAGGGATATAACATGTTAAAACAAACATTTATAATCGATTCAGGAAACAAAACAATCAACAAGGTCTAGCTATTAATGCAAATAACACTCAGCTGTTATGTCTTGAAAGCTTTATTAATAACCCTAATATTAAAACAAGTAATTTGCATCAATACAGAAATTTTATTTCTGTATACTATAGAATAAAACTTGATGCTTTAAAAACCAAGTACAGTAATAACGCAAAATGCATTTGTGGCGAGAAAAGATTAACTAGCATTCATGTCTTGTTTGGTTGTTTGCCCCTTCAAGCATACTTACCGTCATTATCAGGCATGTCTCTTTCGGATATTTTCCTTAACTTAGAGTTTGCTTTTAAAGTTATCTTTTCTTTAATTTGTAGTCCAGTTAGACAGTTACTCTAATGTGAAAATGCTGAATTATTAATGTTGTCTTATATTATGCACACAACATTTGAACACGCATTCCAGCATGCATGCATAGGCCTACATAAGACTCTCTCTCTCTCTCTCTCTCTCTCTCTCTCTCTCTCTCTCTCCTCTCTCTCTCTCTCTCTCTCTCTCTCTCTCCTCTCCGTCTAATATCACATTAGTGAAAAGACGTTAAAGAAAAGTACTACTACTACACACACACACACACACACGCTCTCTCTCTCTCTCTCTCTCTCTCTCTCTCTCTCTCTCTCCTCTCTCTCTCTCTCTCTCTCTCTCTCTCTCGTCTCTCTCCCTCTCATATATGGATTCTCTCTCCTTCATCATCCATCTTCATATTTTCATTTAATCATCCTTTTATCTTTTCATACACCCATCCATTTACCTATTCATTCATTCATTCATTCAATCATCCATCCATTCATTCATTCATTCATTCATTCGCCCATACCTTAAGCATCCGTTCGTCTAACCATTTGTTCACTCATACGTTTATCCGTCCATTCATTCATTTTCTCTATTCCTTCACCTATCACTTTCTCTGTCAAACCCTTTCATTTACCCATTCATTCATTTAGTCATCCATTAAGGCATTCCTGCACTTATCCGTCATCGTCATCATCATTATAGTAGTACCTTAACCTTAGAGTCGTTGGGGCATCACATGAACTGAGGAACCTCCTATATCCTTGTCTGTCCTCTGCCATTCTCTGGGAATCTCTAGAGGACCATCCCGTCCATCTCTGGAAGTTGGCCTCCCAGTTCTTTCTCTCTCTGACACAAGAAATTAATTCGCTATTAGAAAAAATGCGTGAACAGTGACCACCTACCAGAGAAGTATGAAATTTTTATCATGTCCACGATATTTGTCATCTTTGATATACAAGGTTCGACTGAATTCGTGGAAAACCAAGTTTTCCCAAAGTGTAGCATGTGATTGTTCAAATCTGCTATCAGTGGACCATATTCTTTTTTCATTGATCAATGTTATCTACATTGTACAAAAAAAAAAAAATCGAACGTGGAAGTGATTGTACACGATTCTACCAAAACAATCACCCACAAACCAGAAATTGTGCAAATACTTCCCATGCATCAAATTGATGGACTTTTATAAACGTCCCCCTTCCCCGTGCTCCTGTTTTTAAAGTCTAATATCACCAAGTGTGAACAGACTCTAAGGTAAAGAACTCACTCACTCACTCACTCTCTCTGAGTCTTCTTCTGTTTCCTGGGCACAGAGCTCAACAAGTTTTTTTTCCCCTTTAGCATTGCCGGATGATCAAGAGATGTGATCATACTATTTCAGTGTTCGTTTTTTTTTCATTGTTGTCAGTAGGTTTTTTTTAATATCGGCATCGATGTTTGTTGTGCATTTCCTCACTGGTGACATGGTCTTTGGAGATGATGCGTGAGTTTTGAGGGGTAGCATCTTGATAGCAAATGTTCGGATTCTTCTTTGTGGAAATACTGTCTGGGTCCACAATTCACAAGCATAGAGAATGACTGATATTACAAGCGTTTGCATCATTCTCATTTTGGAGCTGAAGGAAAAAAAAGGGGAAGAAGGGAGGGAAGAAAAAAAGGGAGGGGAAAGGGGGGGAAAAGAAAGAGAGAAAGCAGAGGGAGAAAGTGTAGGTGAGGTGAAAGAGAGAGAGATCTAGAGAAAGAAGGCCAAAATTCAGGGGAGGGGGACTCATCTACTCAGGTAGGGAAGAGGGAGGAAAGGGGAGGTTTTATAATCCAGTGAAGCAAGAATGTGGTTTGCAGGCGTATGTGAACGCTGGCATGGACTTTCATACGTCATACAGGGGGGGAAGAATAGTTTTGGTGACTGACAGGGAGTCCCCCGTGTGGCTACAAGTTTTAAAAGATACTAACCAGATCGTCGTTCTTGTGATGACCATTCGAGGGTCCTGTGTGAGGACGAAGGATGTTTGGGGGTCTGTTTGGAGTCTGTAGAGAGAGGTTCATTCATGTATTCAGCATGCGAGAGAGAGAGAGAGAGAGAGAGATGTTCTAATCCATCTGTTCTAAGAGCGCTGTTGATCTTTTGAGCCGTTCTAGAGAGGGCTTCTGGTGTCGGTCACAATTACTGCATCCCAGGTACCTGAAGCCGCTGCTTGTCTCTCAAGTTTTTTGACCCTTTGCTTTGTTTCCGTCTCTTTTTGATACTTTCGGTGTTGTTTGTTTGTTTTTTTCTGCTCTGATTTTCATGCCATAAGCTATGGCTGTTTCGTCCAGGCGCTTTACTGTTTGGGCAAGTTCTACTTCCTATCCAACCAAGCCATCGAGGTCATCCGCAAAGTGTAGGTTGGTGATAGTCCTGCCTCCGGTGCTCACTGTACCAATATGGTCATCTAGTGCGCTATAATCCATGCCAAAATTCATTCAACCTCCGACTCATCTACTCATTAATACACACATTCAACCATCGACCGTTTATTAATCCATGTGCACGCAAGAATGTGTGTTTGCATGCGTATGTGAACGCTGGCATGGACGTTTCATACGTCATACGCAAAGAATAGTTATGTGACTGACAGGGAGTCCCCCTTGTGGCTACAGTTTTAAAAGATACTAACCAATCGTCGTTCCTTGTGATGACCATTCGATTTCCTGTGTGACGGACGAAGAGATGTTTGTTGGTCTGTTTGAGTCTGTAGATGTTTGACTGGTTTCATTCATTCATTCATGTATTATTCATCCATTTATTCATGTATTAATTAATTCATCCTCGTATTTATATGACTATTCTTAATTCATCTGGCCATTTCTTCATTTAATCCATTTATTCGTTTGTTACTTCAGTCATCTATTCATACATCCACACTTTTATTTATCCATTCATTCGTCTGTCCATCAGTTCAACCATTCATTCATCATCGATTTATCTCTTCATTTCATCCATTCATCCATCTGTTCATTTACCAATTAATCAATTCTATGAATTCAGACACCCAATCATTCATCCATCTGTTCATCAATATATGCATCCAATCATTCTTCCATTCATCTATCCATTCTCACATCCATTCACTCATCCATTTGTTTATTTATCAATTTATTCAATCATTCATTTATTCATCTACATATTCATTCATTTAATAATTCACTCATCCACATATTCATCTGGGCATACATGCATTCACACATTCATTCATCAATGAATTAATTCATTCATCCATTCATTCACCCACTCATTCGTTAACTGATTCATGTATGCATTTCTTGATCCAATATTTCACCAATCTATTCATCCATCTACCCATTCGTCCATCCAATCATCAACCCATTCATTTATCCATTCAGTCATCCGACTATTTCTTCCGTCAATCATTGATCAATCTATACATTCATTCCTCCGTTAACTAATCTATCTCTTCATCCACGCATTCACTCATCAGTTCAGTAATCCAGCCATGCATTCATCCAACCATTCACGCATGAATCCATCCGTTCAATCATTAAAATTAATTCATCCGCTCATTCATTCATTCATTCATTCATTCATTCACTCATTACACCATCTATTCAGCAATCTATTCTATTCATCTATCCATCTAAAGCGATTTGTCCCATTGTCGTCCCCGCATTTATTTATCCATTTAGGCAGTCATCCATCTATCCAATTTTTTTTAACCCATCAATCCATTCATTCATCCAGTTATTGACCCACACTCTTCATCCTTTCATACATTCATTTATTTGTTCATTGTTCATTTTTCCTCCATACATGCAAAATCAAAAGAAGCATTATTGTGTGGCCCACGAAGCACGAACAGTCATTTATCTCCTCAAACTGGGGGGGGGTGGGGGGGGGGGGGGGGGGGGGGGGTGGGTGGGTGGGGGGGTGGGGGGGGGGGGGGGGGGGGGGGGGGGGGGGGGGGGGGGGAATAGATGTGGCAAAGTGAATGTCTGTTCGTGTTTTCTTTTTGGTCGTCTTGAATGTTGTTCGTCTTGCCTGAGGAAGACCAAATGGGCCGAAACGCGTGGTGTTTATTTTGATTTTTTTTTAAAACAAGCAAACAAACAAAAATAAACAAACAAAATGAAGAAAAAGAGAAAAACAAAGATTTTTTTCCGTTTCAACAGAATCCCAAGCACTATGAGTTTCGAGGATGCAGCTCTTATAGAACCACTTTCGGTCTGCGTCAACGCCGTCACTCGAGCTGACGTCAAACTGGGTGACAACGTCATCGTGTTTGGCGCGGGCCCTATCGGCTTGATGACGTTGCAAGTGGCGCTCGCCCAGGGAGCGTCTGTCGTCTGCGTCGCTGGTCAAGTGTTCAGTTTGCATGCATGTTCTGCAGTGTGTGTGTGTGTGTGTGTGTGTGTGTGTGTGTGTGTGTGAATTAATGACGGAAGCCACTTTTTTTTTCTTTTTTTCGTTTTTTTCCATTTCTTACTTTGCATACAGTACTGATCACTTTGACTGTTGATACCTTTTAATCTCCCTTGCATCCTTAAATGGATCCTCGAGCATAGGCTCAAAGATTATCCCCTATCTTCATACAGTTTAAGTAATGGTTTTTGTTTTTCAGCAACTTATTTCTGTACCAATCTTTCTTTTGTTTTCCTTCTCTAATCTTCGCTGGCTGCTTTTGGATGCTGTTAGATTCCGTTTTCAACCCGCAAAGGTGAGAATACCATGGAATTGTAGACTGTAATATCTCTATATTTGATTTTTGGGAGTACAGATATAATTAGATACTTCAATTTACGCTTTGGACTCGGAAAACGATGAACTTTCGAACCAGGCCATGGCTTTTCTTTTCTATTTTAACGCGATACGTTGGTGTCCGTGTGGTCGTAGTAAAGGAGAATTGCAAAAACATTGATCCGTATCCTCACTTTAACTACTTTGTATTTTTTTTTTTTTTCTAATTTATACTTCAATAAACGAAACTCATGATTTTAATGACAGACAAAAGTGAATGCATATACTCTTTGTGGTGTGTTAAAATGATCAATATTCAAATGTGTACCCCGGTTATCTTGTACATGATTGTACTTCATTTTTATGGAGTTCTTTTGGATTCCGGTAACGAAAAGGTTTAACTCCCAGGGAATTAAAACTGTTCATATGTACATCTTTTAACTCCCCGAGAGTTAAACTAGAATATAAATAAACTAACTCCCTCTGTCTTTTCAGTTTGGCTCCAGGGGAGTTATTCTGACGTACCACCAGAATGACTCCCACCCTCTCTCCGCACCTCGCTACACCCCCATGCATCTTATATATTTTCGAAATCTGTGTGTGTATTCCTTATGCACGGCCACGGTTGCCAAACCGATCGACACCACATTTGGTATCAAGCATCCTTAGCATCCCGGAAAAGTCGTGGGCTATTATTAGGTTTTGGGCGGCACTGTTTCTAAGGGCGCAGCAAAATCAGATATTCAAAAAAATCGGAGAGCTCCACTCTTCCTGCTGAATTCAGTTCTTAACCGATCAACACCAAATTTGGCACAGCAGTGCATCCTTGGCACCCTGGGAGTGTCATGGGGAGGAAGGAGAGGAGGAGGGGGAAGAGGGGGAAGGTGGGGAAATCTATAAATGTGTGTGTGTGTGTGTGTGTTCCTTCTGCATGGCCACAGTTCTCATGGGTGGACCTTATAGCTGTGCACGTTTGTGTGGAATTTCATTGACTTTGGATAATAAAGACGCGAGTTATTGACACTTTTTGTCGATCTTTCGGGGACCCTTGACCTTGACCTTTGGCTATGGCGAATTTGAATCTGCTGCATAAGCTGTAGAGGTTAAGGCCAAAGGCACCCGCAAATTTGGAGGAAATCAATTGAGAGAACGCAGCTGTGGTTGGCGAGTGAAGATTTACTTCTCTCCCAAAGTAAAAGTCGCACTCGTGATCTTGACCTTTAATCTTGGACTTTGAAACGCACCTTTGTTGGTGGATCTTATAGTTGTGCACGTTTGTGTGAAATTATATTGACATTGGATAATAAAGACACGAGTTATCAACACTTTTGTGTTGACCTTTCGGGGTCCCTGTGACCTTGATCTTTGCCTATGACGATTTCGAATCTACTGCATAAGCTGTAGGGGTAAGAGCCAAAGGCTGCCAGCAAATACGGAGGAAATCGGTCCAGAAACACGAACGTGGCTGTCCTGAAGGCAAATTGCATTAAGACGCAATGCGTCACGTGACGGCCTACCAGCCCATGACCTTTTCAGGGTCCCAAGGATGCTTGATACCAAATTTGGTGGCGATCGGCCGAAAAAAAATGTGGCTTTTTATAAGCATCGGACACACACACACGCACGCACGCACGCCAGTCATGTCCTTTTCGAAATTTTGTTTGTCATCTTTCGCTATGCCTCTTCATGTGGTATGTTCATTTGATTATTTTCAAACTTACACTAAAATAGTTTTTTTTTTTATACTTCCTGATTTTGTTGGTAATTAACTAGAACCTGCTGTATTTTCAATGAATCGTATACCGCAGATATTGACGAAGACAGGCTACGATTGGCCCAAGACCTCGGAGCCACTCACATCGTATGTTTCCGTCGGAACGAGACTGATGCTCGGGCCAATGCGCAGAAACTGCAGGACACGATTGGTGCAGACTTTGACGTAGCAATGGAGTGTGCGGGAATGGCCCTCTGTTTGCAAACCGCCGTCTATGTGAGTGCGCTGGCTGGCTGGCTAGGCTGGAGAGAGGACTGGTTGGTGGGGTTAGTGTGTGTGTGTGTGTGTGTGTGTGTGTGTGTGTGTGTGTGTGTGTGTGTGTGTGTGTGTGTGTGTGTGTGTGTGTGTTGTGTGTGTGTCGCGTGTGTGTTGTATCTTGTGGGGGGTGTGTGTGTGTGTGTGTGTGTGTGTGTGTGTGTGTGTGTTACTAATTTACTCCCAAGGGTTGGACATAATTTTTGAGGTGAGAGAGATAAAAAAAAAAAGAAAAGACAATCTTACATGACGCGGGGAACAGTAAACAGAAAATAATAATTACGGAGGATCATTCACCAGTGACAGGGCAATTACTCTTCCATGGCCCCAAATGAATGCTGCTTACGGGCACCACTTCGCCTAGCTCAAACGCAGACACAAAGCACACAGGGAAAAAGGCCCTCCCCCCCCCCCCCCCCCCCCCCCCCCCCCAAAAAAAAAAAAAAAAAAAAAAAAAAAAAGAGAGAGAGAGAAAGAAACAAAAGGATGTTCGAAGCTTGCGAAGCCAAAGGTTTGCACACAGCAACGACTACAGAAATGAAGAAATATAAATTGATATTGTTCAAGTCTGGCACAGACTGTTCACCTCGAACATTGTCGAACAGGACCCACAGTAGAACGAAACACACACACACACACACACACACACACACACACACACGCACGCACGCACCACACGCACGCACGCACGCACGCACACATACACACACACACGCGCGCGCGCGCGCGCGCGCGCGCGCATGCACACACCAGAGTCATTTAGGGCAAAAATGCTGCTTCATTGTGTCGTAGTTTTGCTGATTTCTTGAAAATAGAAAGTGATATTCAATCGTTGCCTTAATTCTATTGCCTTGTTCTTTCCTACGCTGCTATTGTACTTACCATGGTTGACATTACTGCTTTCTACACCTTTGCTATTTATGTGAAATATCTGCATTATATGTATGCCTTGCTCTTTATGCGAGCACGTGTGTGCGCGCTAGCACGCGCGCACCGTATCATTTTGTTTGTGGTGGAAACCAAATGCTGGCTTCCATCATTACAATAATGACTTGGTAAAAATTAAGAAAGAAAGAAAAAAATAAGGTGGGGTGGGGGGTGGGGGTGGAGGGGGGAGGGGGTTGGCTGTGAGAGAAAGGAAACCGGAATGAAAACTTTAGACATTAGATTATGAATGAAAATCCTTCACTAGTAGCATGTGTAGGCCTAGGTGTCTCATCGTTGCCCGTCTCGAAAACAGAACCATTTACACTGCCTGCTCAGAGGCCTTTCGTCTGCTGATTTCGATCATCTGTACTGTGAGGCACGGCTGATCGTATCGTTGCTCTTCTGGCATCAAATGCTGATAACACCACAAGTCTTTATCATTCTCACTACCTAGGGTTCTAGAACAGAACCCCACGGCAAACTTTTAAAGCCAGTGACGGGTTGAAAAGTAAGATGATAACAAAACGCTGTGAGGAAATAAGGAGCTATACAAAATGAAGTTATTGCTTATGAAGGTCATTGTTAAGTGCAGAAGAAATCTTTGAACCTATTGCTTGAAGATCCATTTAAGGAAGCAAAGGAGGTCAACGGTGAGGTCTGCCATTTTAATAATCCAAGTGGCCAGTCTCATAAAGTGCTGACATCAACTGAAAATCGTGCAGTAAAGCCTTCAAGTTCACAGAAGAAGCTATGTCCCACTGACTGAATGAACACAGCGTAATATGTTGAATAAAGTAGCAGTGGGTCAAAACAAATGCAAAGTAGTATTTTTTTTTTTTTCTAATTATGACATAGCAAAGCTGAAGAAATAGAAAAAGTAGGGAGAGATTAAGGCGCGGGGGGGAGGGGGGTAGAAAAAGAAAGAAAATGGGAACGAAAATGTTAGGCACTGGATTTTGACATCGACAGTAATGTCCTTTACCAGCAGCATATGAAGAACGATCGCAGTCTGTCTTGAAATAAAAGCAAGTCGCATCGTCTGCTCAGAGGCCTTCCATCCATCTACTGGTTCCGATTCATCGAATTACAGCTGATTGTGTTAGTATTCCTTTGGCTTCATATGGAGATATGCCACAGTTTATAATTCTCTGGTGTTCTCACCACCAAGAATTTAAAAAAAAAAAAAAAAAAAAAAAAAACAGAATCCAACGGCACTCAAAAGCAGCTAACAAAGGTTAGAAAGATCAAACAAGAAAAAAGCTATGTAGGCATATGTAAGTTGTTAAAAACCTAAATAATTGTATAAAAAGTAGTAAACGTAGAGGAAGATCTTTGAGCCTATGCTTGAAGATCTATTTAATAGATACAAGGGAGGTCTAACTGTGTCAACAATCAGAGTGATCCCAGTGTTTAATGACTCAAACATCAACAGTCACCACAGTGCTGACGACACCTAGGCATTGAGCAGACCTGTATCCCTCCTCTTATTACAGTCGTCCTCATCATCGCCACTATTATCACTTATTGCCATTTATACCATTATTATCACGATCATCATTACTATATCAACTCCCATGATCCCTTCCTTAACGGCCTCATTTTCAACCAACAGCCATTTTGATTTTGCGCCGAATATAAGAAGATAAATAATTTCTCGTTCTTCGTTTTCACTGTCCTAAATGTTCTTGAGATGTAGGGAGCTCTGGATAGAGGCAGTACCTTTGATGTCTGGCATGCTGCTTCCTACTAGTTAGGATGGACGAGCATCACTGGACCTCATCCACCCCTTAAATCTCTCACGTGTTGGCTCCAAGCGCCACACCCCGGTAAACTGCTTCAGCTGGCGGGCTAAACCACGTGAGGGGGTGGTGTTTACACTGCACCACTGGGCGGAAGAGCTGCAGCAAGCGGCCAACGGCCAGGGCGGAAGGGTCCCACGATGGACCGAACGGCTAAGTGTACACGACCGAGGGCGTACCCTCCTCTTCTGTGGACTACGCCTAGCGGTCCTGGCTTGGAGAGGAGATGGGCGCCGCCAAGCTTCAACAAGCCCACTGTAAGGACATGATGAGGAAGCGAAAGAATACCAAGCCGGATCGGTCGGGGCCCGGATTAACAACGACCGCGTGTCCCACTGACTCACTTCAGGATGGGAGCGACAAGTGGGCTACTGGAGTGAAAAACATCAACCTAACCACCCAAAACACAACCATCGGAACATGGAATGTTCGCACCCTTTATACCCTGTGGCAAGCTACAAGAACTTACCCACGAACTGAAGCGCTATCGCTGAGATATCATAGGACTGTGCGAAGTCAGATGGACTGGCTTCGGTTAAACAACAACAGAAGAAGGACATAAGATCTGGTTCTCTGGGGAAGAGAAGAAACATGAGTACGGGGTGGCCTTCATTGTACGGAAAGAAATTGCAGGCAGTGTCATCAGCTGCACACCCATTTCAAGCAGACTCATTTCCATCCGTATCTCTGCAAAACCCCCATAACCTGACGATCATCCAGGCCTATGCTCCAACGTCAGACCATGACGACGAGGAAATCGAGGACTTCTACGAGCAGATTGACTCAATCGTAGCAAAAGTACCAAAGAAAGACATAATCCAGGGAGACTTGAATGCCAAGGTTGGCCCAGTTGCTTACCAGAATTGGGCAGGAACAACAGGAAAATTTGGCATTGGGGAAACCAACGACAGAGGCCTTAGACTGCTGGAGTTTGCCAAAAGCCATCGACTTACCCTAGCCAACACTCTCCACCCACACAAGCTGTCCAGAATCACAACCTGGCACTCACCAAATGGGCAAGTTCACAACCAAGTAGACTTCATTCTGGCCCCACAACGCTACAAGTCCAGCATTAACAAAGCAAAAACAAGAACATTCCCTGGCGCCGACATTGGCAGCGATCACGATCTTGTCCTGGCAATCTTCAAGCTCAAGCTAAAATGTAAGCGTTGTCCAAAGAACCCCCGCATTCGCTTTGACCTAGAGAAGTTGAAGGACCCCGAAATTGCAGAGGTGTTCCAGGCTCAAGTAGGCGGGAAGTTTGCTGCCCTCAACTTAATGGACAGCGATGTAGACACCCTTGCTAATAACATCAAAGAGGTGCTAACTACAACAGCTGAAGAAGTTGTGGGAAAGAAGCAGAAGAAGATCCAGCCTTGGGTTACAAACGAGGTCTTAGATCTATGTGACAAGAGGCGGGAACTAAGAGGAAAGAAACACTCTAGCGACGAAGCCAGGATGCAGTACCAACAGGTGAACAGAGAAGTCAGGAAGAAGATGAAGACAGCCGAGGAAAATTGGATAGAGGAGCAGTGCGAAGCAATCGAGAAAGGCATGGAAGCAGGGAACAGCAAAGAAGCCTACAACACACTCAAGACCCTCAATAAGACTAACCAGACAAGATCAGCGGCCATCGAAGATAAGGATGGCAAGCTACTGACAGAGAATGAAGAAGTCCTGAAGAGGTGGACAGAATACTGTGAGGGCCTCTACAATTACCAGCTCAAACCCGGACACATCCATTTTGCAGGACAACCAACGACCCGCAGACAGTGAGAACGGTCTCCAAGTACTGAAGGAGGAGGTTGAGGCCGCGATACAAAGTCTGAAGCCAGGAAAAATCCCAGGAGTGGACAATGTCCCAGCTGAGCTTGTGAAATACGGAGGGAAAGAGACCACAGAGGCACTAACAATGCTTTGTCAGAAGATCTGGACAGAAAAGAAGTGGCCAACAGAGTGGACCCAGTCATTGGTGATTCCCTTACCCAAGAACGGCAACCTCAAACATGCCAAAATTACAGGACTATAAGTCAGATCAGCCACCCCAGCAAAGTCATGCTTCGCATCATCATCAACCGACTGAATCCAAGGCTGAGGAACTGCTATCAGAAGAACAAGCAGGTTTTAGAAGAGGGCGGAGCACTGTGGAACAAATTTTCAACTGCCGAGTCCTGATTGAAAAACATCTACAACAACAAAAAGGACCTCTTCCACAACTTCATTGACTTTAAGAAGAGACCCTCGAAGAACACCACACCACCATCGGCATTGGCGGCAGGCCGGTCTGCAACCTTCGTTTCACAGACGACATCGACCTTATGGGGGCAGCAACACCGAGCTCCAGGATCTCACAAACAGACTTGTACAAGAGCAAGTGCCTACGGCATGGAGGTCAGCACAGAGAAGTCAAAGGTCATGGTCAACAGCACGACTAAAAGCAGTGCCAACATAACCATGAATGGTGAACCCCTGGAAGAAGTGACCAGCTTCAGGTACTTGGGAGCAACCCTGTCCAAAGATGGCACCTGCACAGCAGAAATCCGATCAGGATCAACTCCGCATCAGCAGCGATGGCCAGACTGAACAGAGTGTGGAAGAGCAACATCAAATTCCACACAAAATTCCGGCTCTACAAGTCACTAGTGGTCTCGATCCTCTTATATGGTTGCGAGACATGGACACTGATGGCCGAAACAGAAAGAGGAATCCAGGCGTTTGAGACCAGGTGCCTGAGGAAACTACTCCGCATCTCCTACAAAGAACACAAGACCAATGATTATGTGCGGAAACCTGGTCACTAACCTAGTTGGGCCCCACGAACCACTTCTGGCAACCGTCAAACGACGGAAGATGGCATGGTTTGGCCACATCATCCGTCACAACACCCTCTCCAAAACCATCCTTCAAGGTACCGTTGAAGGGGGCGCAGACGAGGACGGCAGAGAAAGAGCTGGTCCGACAATATAAAAGACTGGACCAAAATGAACTGAAATGTTCTTTGCTTTTGCCTGAAGAAGACCCAAGAGGTCGAAATGCATTGTGTCTTGTCCTGTACTCTGTTTGCCTGTGTCCTTGGCAGTAACAAACCCCTCACTTTCTAAATTGCGCAAGGTTTACTTAGATCTCCTAAGAGATGCCAATCCTACTACTTGACCAGACAATAATACTGTGAACAAATTAGTGGTGGTGGGAGAAGGAGGATGGGTGGGGGTGGGGGGGGGGGGGGGGGGGGGGGGGGGGGGGGGGGGGGGGGGGGCGTGGGAACAAGTTCAGGCTGACAATTCTTCCATCATTACAGTAATGTCTTGGCAAAGATTAAGAAAGAACTAGGCAAAAATGGAGGGTAGGACGGAATGGTTGTGAGAGAATGAATAAACATTAAATAAAAAAAAAAAAAGAAAAAAAAAAAACCTTCACTAGCAGGGTATGGGAACTATCGTGGTCCATCTTAAAAAAACAGAACCATTAAAGACAGAACCATTTTTTATGCCGCCTCCTCATTTTGTGTTGACAGGCGGTACGGCCTCGAGGAGTGGTCGGAGTTGTGGGCCTTCCTGAAGATGACGTCGCTCTGCCAATGACGTACATTGCTCTGCGCGAAATTGACATCAGAGGCTGCATCTGTAACAACTACTGGTGGGTGGCGGTCTCAACGTTATTCATCTGTTTTCCCCAACTTGACGTTCAACTTTCTTTTATTTTTTTCTTCTTCTTTTTCCGTTTTTTTTTTTAATTCAAATCTCTCTCTCTCTCTCTCTCTCTCTCTCTCTCTCTCTCTCTCTCTCTCTCTCTCTCTCTCTGTGTGTGTGTGTGTGTGTGTGTGTGTGTCTGTGTGTGTCTCTCTGTCTGTCTCTCTCCTCTCTCTCTCTCTCTGTCTCTGTCTCTCTGTCTCTCTCTCTCTCTCTCTCTCTCTCTCTCTCTCTCTCTCTCTCTGAACGCGTGGACAGCCCTGATATGGCCCTTTGCGGTCGGCTTGGCTATAAGCAACGTTACTGACTCTCTCTCTCTCTCTCTCTCTCTCTCTCTCTCTCTCTCTCTCTCTCTCTCTCTCATTGACAAGTATTTAATTTTTGATAGACCTATTGAAACATCTGTTTATCTGTTTATATTAACGACAAAGAGTTATCAGTCAGTCTCAGTAAAAGTTAATTTTCAAAAGAGAGTGACCGAGGGCGGAAAAACGAAGCAAAATTTAGAAAGAGAGGGGGTTAGTTACTGCCAAGGACACAGACAAACAAAATACAGGACAGGATGCAATGCATTTCGACCTCTTGGGTCCTCTTCAGGCACAAACAAATAACATTAGGAACTTTTACCGATACTGACTGATAACCCTTTGTGGTGTTGTATTTCACGTCACGCCTTTGATTTTCAATGTGTACTTGTGAACGGTGTAAGCCACTTCTCATTCTCATTGTCGAATAACGAGAAGATATGTGGTTACTCTGTCGTTGTTTTCACTGTTCTAAATGTTATTTGTTTTTGCCTGAAGAAGACCCAACAGGTCGAAATGCATTGCATCTTGTCCTGTGCTTTGTCTGTGTCCTTGGCGGTAACTAACCACCTCTCTTTCTAAATTTTGCTTCATTTTCTGCCTTGAGCCACTCTGTTTTGAAACTCATTTTTATATCCCAGGTAGAATTCATCAACATCACTATTGTTTTTTGTTGTGTGTTGTTGTTGTTGTTGTTGTTTATCAACAATAACTATATGTCATCTGAAGAACATTAGATTCCCACAAATAATATCACACACACACACACACACACACACACACACACACACACACACACACACACGAACGTGTGCGCGAACGTGGGCATATGCACACACACACACACACACACACACACACACACACACACACACACACACACACACACACACACACACACACACACACACCATAAGCATGCATACACGCACATTGACACGCGCAAACACACACACACACACACACACACACACACACACACACACACACACACACACATTCGTGCATGCATGCATGTATGCCCATTTACATAGGCAAACAGACATACATGCATATGTGCACACATGCATTCGCGCATGTTTGCGTGCAGGCAAACATACTATACAAGCCCACAAATTTCACACGCACACACGTGTGCACATGCACACGTACACAAGCCCACACACACACACGCACACACACACACACACACACACACACACACACACACACACACACACACACACACACACACACACACACACACACACACACACACACATACCGCATACACTGGTACACGTACATGGACCCATGTCCACCCATCCATGCACACACAAATATACACATACGTGTACACTCAGATAAAAACACACTTACAATGATGATAATGATGGTGATATGTTTGACATGTGCCAAAGATCTCATTACTGTTGTTTCACATATCTGCTCCTTCAAATAAAGGAAAAAGAAAAAAAGAAAAAAAAAAATCCATTCCGTTAATCGGGCAGGTTCTTACGTACTCGCAAAAACAATTTTAGGTTTCAGTTTTTGTCTGCGGAACAATGCCACAAAATCTTTATGTTAAAAAAAAAATATAAAGAAAGAAAAAAAAAAGAAAAAAAAAAGACGACCAGGTTCTCATAGAGCAATTGCAGTTTGGCTTCAAGACAACACCACAAAAATCTTTTTGCTAGTTGTAGAGTAAGATTACGTCGAGTTTCAGTTCCACTGTTCCACATGTGCCCCCTCTCAAACAAGGTTAAGTGGGTTGTTTTTTTTTTAAACACAATATTCGGCTGCTGGAGGGAGGAGGGGGGGGGGGGGGGGGGGGAGAACGGGGACGGGGAGGGGGGGGGGGGGGCTCCTCTTCTCTTTTCCACTTCTCTTCTCTCCTCTCAAAAGGAAATGAACAAGAGCTGATGATGATTCATGAGTACATCACTTTTTTTTTTCGTAAAGACCTGTGTTTGGAATTATACCCCCGCCCCCTTTTTTTTTTAAATATAGTTTTTGAAATAACTTTTTCACCCTTTTCACGGCTCCTTTTCGCACAGTTACAGAGTATCTTACCTGGTGGGTTGATATTCACCTTACAAGTCCGTCACAGCTTTTTCTTTACAATGAACTGGACGCCTCGGATGTAGTGGAAAAACGGATCTGTTGGATGCGTGTGCTGGGCAGCTCTGTGGCTTGCGACTGTCGTTAGCCAGTCTGTCCCTCCAAGACAGATGACCGTCCTGCCGGTACCACGCCAGTCACCTTTTTTCCTTCTTTTTTTCTTTTTCTTTCTTTTTTTTTTAAACTCGCTTCAATCTTTGAAGCTTCCCTACAAAAGCACCAGCACGTGGTGAGCCAATGCACAAGAGAGTGAGCTTGCTTGATATGAAACTTTGGGAAAAAAAAAATTCCCTTTTCAACAGCATTTATAAATCATTCATATTCTTCGTCGAAAAATTCTCTCTCTCTCTCTCTCTCACTTTTTTTTTTTTTTTTTTTAAACTATTAATGTGTAAACACATGCTTAAACTCGGAGACAGTATTCTGACAGTTAGAGAATTGGAGCGGTGAGATTGTCGTTGTTTGGGATTGTGTTTTATTGTTCTGTTTGTCTGTTTAAACTCTTTAACTTGTCAGTAGATGTTTCTGATCTGTTTGTCGTCTGTTCCAGTTACCCACTGCCATCAAGCTTATCGACTCACGAAAGGTCAAGGTCACGCCAATTATTTCCCACCGTTTGCCATTGGCTGAGCTGCCTCGTGCCCTTGACCTTGTGAGGTCACGACTGGTGACCAGGTTGTCATCGATTGTTGTGCCCGTTGAAATTTCTTCCAAGGCTGTGTCAATGGTCATGGGTTTTATTAGAAGTTTTACTTGTTTAGAAATTTACACACTGATTGAGTTATCTGTTCGTGTGTATTTGTGTGCATTTTTAGTTTGTGACTTGTCGCTTTCTTCATTTTCAGCTTCATTAATGTATCATTATTCTCACTTTCCTCGCTCTGTTCTACTCTGTAGACAAGATGGGCGGATGTAGGAGTAGACAGATTGTTTTGTGTCGGCTTTCCGGTATAAACCAAATGAACATTAGTTTTCAGGCTTTTTTCTTCTTTCTTTCTTTTTCTTTCTTTCTTTCTTTCTTTCTTTTGTTGTCGTCGTCGTCGTCGTCGTCGTTGTTGTTGTTGTTGCCCCCATTTCTTGTTTTAGAACTCCAAAGAGGGATGGGTGTGTGTGTGTGTGTGTGTGTGTGTGTGTGTGTGTGTGTGTGTGTGTGTGTGTTTACATCAGTGACTGATTTTAATTCCATCATTAAGGTAGCCACATTATGTCTTAAGAGATCATGCCTGAACGCAACATCCGGGTGTATGAATTTGTGAGTGAGTGCGTGAGAGAGTGATATATATATATATATATATATATATATATATAGAGAGAGAGAGAGAGAGAGAGAGAGGAGAGAGAGAGAGAGAGTATGTGTGTGTGTGTGTGCGCGCGCGCGCGCGCGCGTGTGCGTGCATACGTCCGTGCGTGTTTGCATGTGTGTGTGTGTGTGTGTGTGTGTGTGTGCGCACGCACGCTCTCTGTGTGTGTGTGTGTGTGTGTGTGTGTGTGTGTG
>JADBJO010004283.1:148439-170939 GCA_016801955.1 Conus betulinus | reverse complement strand
GGTTCACCACATACACATTTAATATTGGTACAATACTTTGTTTTAAATGAATTTAAACGTATCCTATGGATTAGACTTTCGACCTCCCTGGACGAGAGTATGACATGCTTGTATGACTTTTTCCCATTGCCTTTATCATTTTGTTTAATACAGTTATGATAATACTGATTGTCTGAGTTCTTCAATAACTGTTTAACATTATCATGAGATTTTTTGTTTATAATTGAGAAACATTCTGACAGATCTAAAGGAATATTTATAGATTGTGCATCGTTTAGATTCTGAGCTGCCTTTTTTTGCAGCTTGGTCTACCTGTTCATTTGCGGATATTCCACAATGAGAAGGCACCCAACAAAAAGTGACAGTGATGCCTTTCATAGAAAGTAGGTGTATTATATGATTTATTTCCATTATCATATCAAGTCGTATGCAAGAGTTGGGTGATTTGACAGCATTTATTGCTGCTTTAGAGTCTGCACATACTAGGACTTGACTGTTATTTATAGGAAAATTTAAAATGAAATCCAATGATTTAAGTATAGAAAGTACTTCAGCGCTGAATATCGACAACTTTTTACCAAGACAAAATAACTTTTTTACTTTTAAGCACGGAATTATGAATGCTGCTCCTAAATGATTATTTTGCACTAGATTCTGTATGTAAATGTTTATCGAGTAGTTCAATTGGTGTTTATCTTTAATTTCTTTTTTTTTCTTTCTTTTTTTTTTTTTACTCTCAGTTATATTCTTTATAGTTACGTTTTCTAACTGGAATGACTAGAAGGGGATGGGGTAGGGGTGGACTTAATTTATTGCTAGTATAACGTTATATTTCATCATCACACACACTCAATGACATACATACCTAAATTATACCAAAAATACATTCAGTCTTAATCACTTTTAGAGGCAAGACTTTAAACTGAAGAACAACAACACACACACAACGAGCACACGCATACACACTCTTACAGGCGCGCGAGCACGCATGGGCACACACACACACACACACACACACACACACACACACACACACACACACAGAGTGTGACATCTCATCCATTTTATTGATAGGATGTTATTCGACCACGACGTACAGACTAGACATGACACAGATACAATATTAACCTAATCCATTAATGGCCAACAATCAGCTCACAAATTTGACACACAGGTTATCCTGACAATTATGACATCACAATGAAGTACATGTCAATCCATGGCACAGTGATATCTTTTAAAACTAATCATCGCTGTTCTCCAATCGTTTATCCTAATTTTGAGCTTGCGTGAAACGGTTAGGACACAGTTTCACGTTCTGGTACTCTTTTGACCGTTTTCAGTTTCAGTTTCATCAAGGATGCATCAATGCGTGCGGACTAGTCCATATACGCTACACCACATCCGCTAAGTTTTGAGACCACACTACACATGATTTTAAGCTGACTGATAAATGAATCAACAACGAAGATGAGAGAATTGAAGAAGAGGGTCCCGTGGTTACGGCTTAGCAGATGCCTGACCTACGCATTGGCCCAATGCTTTGACAGCATAACCCTCGTCCGATTTCTGCCTTCGGTCGTAAAACTGTCACTAGCTTTTCTACTACCGGAAGTAAAGCTGTTTTAGCTGTGTTACCCTCCGGGGTTAAGCTGTTTTAGTTTTTCTACCTCCGGGGGTAAAGCTATGTTAGCTTTTCTACCTCCGGGGGTAAAGCTGTTTTCGCTTTTTCTTCCTCGAAACTAAAGCTGTTTCAGCTTTTCTACCTCCGGGAGTAAAGCTGTTTCGGCTTTTCTACCTCCGAGTGTAAAACTGTCTTTAGTTTTTCTACCTCTAGGCGTTAGCTTGTCTTTCGTTTTTTTCTTCCTCCGAGAGTTTAGCTGTCAAAGCTATCCGTTCTTGACCTCATCATATGATAACCACCCTACCTCCATTCCCTCCACCCCACCGGATTTAACACCACCGCCCCCCCACTCCCGTTCTAATCCCTTATCATCATCATCATCATTATTATTATTATTTATTATGATTATTATCATTATTATTATTATCATCAACATCATTATTGTTGTTGTTGTACTTGATATCATTGTTATCATCATCATTACTGATGTTGTTGATGTTATTATATTATTATTATTACTATTATTATTTTCACCATTATTATTATCATTATTTCTATTATCATTATTGTTATGATTATTATTATGATTATGATTATTATTATCATTATCATTTTGAAACTTATGAAATAAAAATAAAATGTTAAACCGAAATAATCGTGGACAGTTAAACTACCAACATCCACATCAAAGTCACCTGACAGAATCACCCCCTCCTATAAATGTATTCCCAGGGTCAACTCTGGCACGCACGCACGCGCGCGCGTGCGCGCGCGCACACACACACACACACACACACAGACAGACAGAGAGTACATTTGGCATAATGCCAGATTCAACACTTTAGCGTGTGGACTGTGACTAGTAGGTTGGAAGCAGAGTGGGAAAATGGGAGAAAGGGAAGGTGGGAAGAAAAATACGGGGGTGGAGGGGAAGGGGGGGGGGGGGGGGGGGAAGGGGGGAGGCAGCGTTTGTTTGAGAAATACAGAGGCGGAGAGAGACTTGTGTGTATTCTGCGTTCTCCAAGCAGTGTTAAACCTCACGCTGCTTTGGTGGCTCCCTAACACAACTGCACCCAGTCTCCCATCTTTCAAACACCCCACATTGACAGTTAAGATTATAAAATGGGTTATAACCTGGAAGATGAAGCTCAACCCGAATTGCTGAACTTTTCTACCTATAGTTTCCCTTTTTTAACGTTCTGTTTGCCTATTAAGTCTCTTCACAATTGTCAGCGTGAGTGACTATCTCCTTCCAGAGATAGGAACCATTAAGAGGAGAATTTCTGGTACTTCTGCCTATCAATCGCAAAGGTGCTCTGCAAAACCACGAAGCCCGACTTCTTTTTTTAAAGAGAGTACTTACATAGCGCCTATCCCCAGCCAGAGACCAAGTTTTAAGCGCTTTACAATCCGCATTCTCGCTTTCACAACGGGATGCCTACCTGGGTAGAGCCGACTGACTGAAGAGCTGCCTACTGGCGAAATTCAGTCGTTTCCCCGTGTCATTCAGTCAGTATCGTTCATTCAATTTATCAATCGTTGTTCCGATTTTCCACGCAGAGAACACGTTGTGTGTAACGTGTCATCCCTACCAACGGCCGAACTGGCCTTCTCTTCTGAATGTTAGTGATGGGATTTTACGTGTGTGCGAGATATCCGTGCGTTGACACTCGGAACCTCGCTTTATAGTCTCCTTCGAAGGACTACTTGGGAAATGGAGTTGGAACCAATATTAACTCCGAGGGAAAAATCCCCCTGTACCGAAACGACCCGGCGGAGATTCGAACCCGCAACCCCAGGATCTCCAAGATTACGAGTCCGGCGCTCTGCCAACAGAGCTATTCCAGACCCTGACATATGTATACATATTCCGACATATGTATACTGGTGTTCTCGAACAAAAGTGACAAAGATGAAAAACGAAGTTCAACGATCTAGTACCTAATTCAGTTCCTTTCGGATTAAAATCCACTTCACTTTCAATGCAGACGAAAACCTTTGCCATACGCCGTGGGACAGATAATCCACTGTCACGATACGCCGTGGGTAGGATAATCCATTGTCACGATTTTCACTTCACAACTGAGTCAGTTCTTCCACTTTCTCTACAAAATATTACGAGTTTGTCGAGAAAGCATGGTTCCACATATGAGCCAAACTTATTTGGTTTTGTCAACATACAAAGGAGTAAACAGATAAACAACACACACACACACACACACACACACACCACACACACACACACACACACACGCCGCACGCACGCACACACACAGCACACTCACACACAACAACAGCAACAACAACGGTAAGTTGTACTCCTTCAGCAAAGACCCATGACATACGACAAGGCTTTACTCTTTCGGATTTAGTATGGGTCATGGAAGACCCACGAGGCAGAGCAAGGGTTTTAGTGTTTTAGAAAGAAGTATGGGTCACTGAAGACCCACGGCGCACGGCCAGGCTTTACTCCTTTTGTAAATGTATGAGTCACTGAAGACCCACGACATACGCCGAGGCTTTACTCCTTTTAAGTAGGGGTCACTTCGGACCCACGACGTACGCCAAGGAGCAACTCCTTTTAAGTATGGGTCACGTAAGACCCACGACATAGGCCAAGAAGTTACTCCCTTCGGTAAAGTATGTGTCACTGAGGACCGATGACGTAAGGCCGGGCTTTACTCCTTTTGTTAAACTATAGGTAACTAAAGACCCACGCGACGCACGGCCAGGCTTTACTCCTTTACTTAAAGAATGGGTCACTGAAGACCCATGACGTACGGCCAGGCTTTATTCGTTTAAAATATGGGTCACTGAAAACCCACGACGTACGGCCAAGGCTTTACGCCTTTAGTAAAAGTATGGGTCACTGCAGACCCACGACGTACGCCAAGGCTTTTACTCCTTTCGTTAAAGTATGGGTCACTGGTGACCCACGTAAGCCAGGCTTTACCCCTTCGTTTTAGGTATGGGTCAATGAAGACTCACGAGGTACGGCAAGGCTTTACTCCTTTAGCGAAAGTATGGGTCACTTGAGACCCACGAAGTACGGCCAAGGCTTTACTCTTGGTAAAAGTATGGGTCACCTGAAACCCACGAAGTACGGCCAAGGCTTTACTCCTTTGGTAAAAGTATGGGTCACCTGAGACCCACGAAGTACGGCCAAGGTTTTACTCCTTTAGTAAAAGTATGGGTCACCTGAAAGCCACAAATTACAGCCAAGGCTTTACTCCTTTAGTCTAAGTATGGGTTACTGAATACCCTCGACCTACGCCAAGGCTTTACTCCTCAAGTAAAAGTATGGGTCACTGCAGATGCATGACGTAAGGCCTTGCTTTACTTAAAGTATGGGTCACTAAAGACCCACGACTTACGGCCAGGCTTTACTCTTTTACTTAAAGTATGGGTCACTGCAGACCCGGGACGTACGGCCAAAAACTTTACTCCTTTAGTGAAAGTATGGGTCACTGAAGACCCACGACACACGCCGAGGATTTACTCGTTTAGTCAAAGTATGGGTCACTGAAGACCCACAACGTAAGGACAGGCTTCACTCCTTTAGTTTAAGTATGGATTCATGGAGACCCACGACACACGGTCAAGGTTTTACTCCTTTCGTGAAAGTGTGGGTCACTGAAGACCTTTTCGGTACGGTCAGCCTTTACACCTTCAAAATATGGGTCATTGAAGGCCCATGACGTACGGCCAAGGCTTTACTCCTTTAGTTCAACTATTGGTCACTGCGTAAGGACAGGCTTCACTCCTTAGTTTAGTATGGATTCATGGAGACCATAACGACACACGGTCAAGTTTTACTCTCTTTCGTGAAAGTGTGGGTCACTGAAGACTGATTTGCTTTTCGGTACGGTCAGCCTTTACACCTTCAAAATATGGGTCATTGAAGGCCCATGACGTACGGCCAAGGCTTTAAGACTCCTTTAGTTCAATCCAAACTATTGGTCACTGAAGACCCACAAATTACCTCTTTTAAAGTATGGGTCACTGGAGACCCCACGACGCACGGCCCAGGTTTTAAACCGCGTTTAATTACACAATGGGTCACTGAAGATCCACAAATTGCGCCTTTAGTTATACTATTGCTCATTGAAGACCCCACGAATTGCGCCTTTAGTTATACCATGGGTCACTGAAGACCCACGAATTGCGCCTTTAGTTATGCTTATGGGTCACTGAAGACCTACAAATTACTCCTTTAAAGTATGGGTCTCTGAAGACCCAGGGGTATTGCAAGGCTTTGCTCCCATACAAAAGTCATGGGTCCCTGGAAATTCACGATGCATGGTGATCGAAATTTTAGACCCTGTGCGGCGAAATAAAGGGCTAAAGATAAAAAAAAAAGGAAAAATCTTTCCAATTATGTTCGGCCAGAGTTTTGTTTTCTTTGCCCCACGCCTTCAAAATAGTAAATCGTCTGACTGAGAAACAGAACAACGGAAATTTGTAACTCTACTAAATCCCTTTGAGGACAGTTCTCCTATGATCTTGCCGATCCCAACTCTAAGAGCATTTCTGTTTACATGCGTGGAATAAGAATAAACATCATGGAGGCACGTAAGTAGAAAAGATGTCCATTCTGACATCTAACCCTAAAAAAAAAACGTTTTATCTTGTAGTCTTCTTTGTATTGAAGATGAAGTGAATTTTAATTACACTGAAAGAAGTTGAATCACGAACCGTGTTCTTTTTTAAAACTTCGTCAATGCCCCCCCCCCCCCCCCCCCCCCCTCTCTCTCTCTCTCTCTCTCTCTCTCTCTCTCTCTCTCTCTCTATGTGAATATTGATATGTATGTTTGGGTATTTGATTGGCACTATTCTGTAACGGTCCCTGCGACTGGTACTCGGAAGAACCGGGCTCAAGCGCTTAATGTCACCGAGACTTTATGTAACTGTGTCAGTAAGCCTCCATGTCTCTGTGTCATTACGGATTGTCTGTCCCTGTCCCACACACTGATCTGAAGCCCAAAGCCCAGGCTTACGTCAAAGACCTCTGGCAAGAGGAATGGAACTTGCAGATGGATTTAAAAAAAATAGCAAACTAAAACAAAATTCATTAAAACCTTTAAGAGTTTTTACCATGTTCTCGAGACGGCCGTAAAGAAGAAACAGTCTTGTGCCGTTTCCATACAGGCCACTCGTTTTATATCCATTCTTACATTGTTTAAAAGGATGAAGAAGCTCCGTGGTGCATTCTATGTCATGTTCCACTCACAGTGAAACATATTCTTTTAGAGTGTTGGGGACTTGCATGATGTGAGACATAAACACTTTACAACAGACTCCATGAAAACCTTGTTCAGAGATGTCCCACCTGATGTGATCTTTAAATTTTTGAAATGTTAACTTTTCTTTCCTAATGATTTGTGAGTTGATTTCGACGCGGTGACAGCCCTGATATGGCCCTTTACGGTCGGCTGGGCTATAAGCAACATTACCTTCCATTACTTCTCTGTGTCATCGTGTCTATGTAACCTCATGTCTATCATCAACCGTGTCTAAGTTTCATACTTGTCAATATGTCAGCGTGTCTGTATGTTACTGTTTCTATGTGTCACAAAATCTATATGTCACCATGTTTTTTTTTATTATTTCACAGTTTCCTTTTCCACTGAGGGTTCTATGCGTCACTGTGTCTACGTGTTAGGGTTAGGTACTGGTTAGAGTTACGGTCAGGGTTTAATTAGGGGTAGGGGTAGGGTTAGACATAATGGATACTTTGATACACACACACACACGTGACATGCAAGTCCGCGGTAACATATAGACAGGGTGAAATACAGATGCAATGAGATACAGTCCCGTGGGACATGTAGACATGCTCTACCGCACCGCAGCAGTTCACTTGTTGTGGATATTTAGAGGACCTGGGAAATCAATAAAGATAATAATGTATCCTTATTAAACCTCATGATACTTGCAGACAATCTGGTGGCACTGCCTTTGCACATACGCAAAAATGACACAGTGCGCACATGTTCTTGAATCCTTTGTTCACATCATATGTACACACACACACACACACACACACACACACACACACACACACACGCACGCACACACACACACACACACGAGCGAATTATCACGAAAACGTCTGTATCACTTATATGTGTGTACAGCACAACATCAAAGTGTAACAAGCACTCCAAAATAGACGAAAAATACCTTTTTCCAAATAACCCCCTCCCCTACCCCCTCCCCGTCCCACCACTACCCTCTCTCTCTCTCTCTCTCTCTCTCTCTCTCTCTCTCTCTTTCCGTTTCCTCTTCACTCTAATCCCACGCTCACACTACCCCCAAAATATGCAATAAATAGACACATAATTACAATCCTGCTCCTGCGCCCCCCTCCATCCCCCCGTTTCACACACACACACACTGACTGACTGAATCCATTTACTGTCAGATTAACATAGTGTTGTACTGACACACACACACACACACACACACACACACACACACACACACACTCGCGCGCGCGCGCGCGCGCACGTACACACACACACACACACACACACACACACACACACACACACACACACACCTTTTCTCTCCTCCTTCTCAGACCTTCTTTCCCAAGCCCACCCACCTCCAGAATAGCCAACAATCAGTTAAATCACTTCCCATGTCCGTTATAATCACTAAGCTTTGGAAACCTAGGCACGAAGCAGACAGAACGGACACAGAACACATTCGGCATCATGTCAACAAGACTGGGGAAAACCAAAGCAGACGAAGACATCAATCCATCGTGCGGCAATGTACAAAGAGACCGAAGAGTTTAGCTATAAATACAAAGACAACATGCATTTTGTCGGTTTAACATACAGAAAAAGCAATCCCCCCTCTACCCCTCTCCCCCCCTCCCCCCCCCCCCCCCCCCCCCCCCCCCCCCCCCACCCCCACTCCCCAAAAAAAGCCTGAAAACAGAAAGGCAGGCAGATACGTAAGTTACACAATCCGCTCCTTTGCCTCTCCGCTCCCCCCCCCCCCCCCCCCCCCCCCCCCCCAATGAAAACGTTATCATGTCAAAACAAGCAATGAACACATTTCTTATTTATTTACAATGATCTCACCATTATTTTTTTTTTACATGATATACACCAAAGTATGATAGCGCACGCGCAAAACACACACACACACACACACACACACACACACACACACACACACACACACACACACACACACACACACACGCACGTACGCACGCACGCACACACACGCACGCGCTCGCACACACACACACACACACACACACACACACACACACACACACACTGACGTAACCGAGTAAGCATTGACAAAACAAAAAACAAACAGAAAAAAAACTACATCAAGAACCGTGCTAGATAAACAAAACCAGCAACTTTTTTGTGTGCTGCGTATTCCCACAACCCCACATTCCCCTTTTGTCCTGGCACATGTAATATAAAGTCTTTCGTAAGAAAAAACAAATAAATAAAAGAAGAAGAGAGCGTGAGAAGAAGCAAAGGAAATAGAGAGCAGATGATCTTCCCAGAGACTCTCAATGTTTCTTGAAATTTCATGTGGACGAGGAAATCAGAAAAAACATTTAACCTTCGTCGTAGATAGTGGGCAATTGATTGATTTTCAATTGATAACAAGTCGTTTTTTCGCTCACCATTAACATCTGATAACCGATTCGTTTTTCACTAAATCATTATCATTTGATAATTGAGTCATTTTTTCACTAATGATTATCATTTGATAACTGAGTCATTTTTCACTGATGATTATCATCTGATAACTGAGTCATTTTTCCACTAATGATTATCAATTGATAACCGAATCATTTTTCACTGATGATTATCATTTGATAACTGAGTCATTTTTCCACTGATGATTATCATTTGATAACTGAGTCATTTTTCCACTAACGATTATCATTTGATATAACTGAGTCGCTTTCACTCATCTTCATCACCTGACAACTGACTAGTTTTTTCACTAACGATTATCACTTGATAACCGAGTCGTTATGTTTTTTACACACCCCTCATTTTCACTTGAAAACCGAGTCGTTTTCCATTGACGATTTTCACATGTAACCGATTCTTTTACACTAATCATTACCATCTGATAACCGAGTCATTTTTCACTAATGATTATTATTTGATAAATGAGTCGTTTTTCACACTCAAGATTATCACTTTATAACCGAGTCGTTTTTCACCCATGATTTTCACTTGAAAACTTGAGTGGTTTTTCATTCATGATTGTCACATTTAACCGAGTTAATTTTGTTCACTTATGATGATCACGTAATAACCAAGTCGCTTTTCACTCCTGTTATTCCACTTGACAACCCAGTCGTTTTTCAAGCTATCACCACAAAAATGTTATGATTTTGACAGTAAGGTACGGCTTCTTATCTGTACCCTAATTGTACGTTATCGTCCATAGACAAAGTCAAAGGATTACACACACACACACACACACACAAACACACGCGCGCGCGCGCGCGCGTGCACACACACACACACACACACACACACACACACACACACACACACACACACAACCACGGCAAGGTTTGTTTTCTGTGAAAATATGTTCGGAAAGACTTAAATCCTTCAAAGAAAACAAACCAACAAAACAAAACAAAAACAACAACAAAAAAGACAAAAAAAAAAAAAAACAAAAAAAAACAAACAAAAACGGGTACGTGGAAACACACGACACTCGGGAAGGTTTTAGACCTTTAAAAAAAAATAGAATTTAAAAAAAAAAAAAAAAAGCATGTGTCCCTCAAGACCCACGTCGTACGATGCGAAAGATGTGGGCGACGTATGGTTGGTTAGCAGGTTAAAAGACAGCAATCATGAGAACGTGACACAAAGAAAGAAAGAACGTATTACCAACAAACTGTACGAATGAAATAATGAACAACATGTTAACAGAATAGACATGCCGGGGGAGGGGGGGGGGGGGGGGGGGGGCATAAAAAAAAAGAAAAAAAAAAAAAAAGAAAAAAAAAAAAAAAAAAAAAAAAAAAGAAAAGAAAAGAAAAGACCCATGGTAAAGCAAAGAAATCAGAACTCAACAGACTTTTTGAGAAAATCGACACCCTTAACTATGAAAGAAAGGAAACGTGGGTGAAGTACAGAAGGTAAGAAAGATGTATACAACACACACACACACACACACACACACACACACACACACACGCACGCACACGCACACACACACACTGTATAAAGAAATGAGTACATCTTTTCGTATAAATGAAGAAATCTACCGAATAAATACAAAAGAGAGGAAACGGATGTGAAGGATAGAAAGCAGGAAGAACAGAACACATCCACAGAAGAAAAGAACGAATTGTGACTAAATGAATGGATCGACAGACTTAATATAAAAGAAAAGAATCGCACGCACAACCTAGAAAATAGGGAACATTTGCCGGCAAACCATTTAAAGAAATAGTCCAAATCTCCAGAAACCGAAAGACGAAAAAAGTTGGAACGGGAGGAAGAGGACAAAAATTCGGGAGAAGAATAGAATGTTTGAAGAAAGGAACAAGAGAATGAATACAGACACAAACAAAACACAAAAAAAAAAGCAAGGAGAGAATTACTCACAGACGGTAATATAAGTGAATACATAAATCTGCAAAATAAATTTAACGGAAAGGAAACCTAAATGAAGCCTCGAAAACAAGAAAGACGCACCTGACACCGTGAAGAGGAATGATAAATCTATTGAATCATTACGAAAAAGAGAGAGAATTCGGGTAAAGTGTCAACTGTGTGAACGAGGGGACAAATGTACAGACTAAGCATGATAGGGAAAATAAAAACAGATACAGCGAAAAAAAGAAATACTAGCAGACTGTATGACTATGTGAATAAATCGATGGCCTTTATTCAAAAAGAAACTCGGGTAAACCACATAAAGTAAAGATTTACCGAAGACTACATGACTATGTAAATAAATCGACAGCCTTTATTCAAAAAGAAACTCTCGGGTAAATCATAGAAAGTAAAGATTTACCGAAGACTATTCGCAGAAATAAAGTCATGGGAACACGAAAGAACGGAACAAACCGATTGAATAAATATGGTAAAAAAAAAAAAAAAAAAAAAAAAAAAAAAAAAAAAAAGACAAAGACAAAGCAAAAGAAGAAAACCCTTCAGTGTAAAGCAAAACAAATCGAAAAGAATGACTGTGAAAGAAAGGAAACTCAGAAGTCAATAATGTGAGAAAGATATACGACAGACTATAATGAAGAGACGAATAAATCTATACAATAAATACAAGAGAGAGTAAACTCGGTGCAGAAATGACCGTATGAATAGAGGAACAAAACAGAAGAAATGTGACCAACAAAAAAAAAAAAAAAAAAAAAAAAAAAAAAAAACTTGTTGAAGCGACGCAAGAACTACCCAAGGACTGTGTGAACAAATGGGACTGACCCATATATTTTGAATGAAGAAATGAACAAAATCTTTGGAATATAAAAGAACAGAAAGTTAGGTAAACAAGAGAAAGATAAGTAAGAATTCAGGAACTAATCTACAGGAAATCACAAAAATAAAAGAGCAAAAAAAAAAAAAAAAAAAAAAAAAAAAAAAAAGCAAAAAAAAAAAGAATTACGAATTACCCAGGGATTATGTGAGTAAATAAATAAATCGAGTGAATCAATATAAAGAAAACAGTTTTTATACAGATCATCTTGTGTTCGCCCTCCTCCTCATTAACAAGGTCTGGTTACGATCAATATACAGAGAAGCATCGGGGAATGGATGGAAGGACACACACTCTCTATATATTGTGCTCTCGCATTGGCACACGCACTCTGTCACTCACATCGGGTTCTCACAAAGGTGACGGGATATCGATAACCTTTAAATTAAAAAAAAAAAAGCAATAAAAAAATGAAAGAAAGAAAAAGAAAAAAAATGTGTAACTTGTCTCCGAGCCCGTACATACCAAAAAAAAAAAAAAAAAAAAAAAAAAAAAAACTGAAAAGCTCACAGATAATCTCAATGACTGCATGTATCCCCCTATTTCTCAAATTATTCTTGCTGACCCGGGAAAGACGACATTCCAATATGCGGTCTAGTTATGTCATTATATGAAAACAAAAGAAAAAAAAAAAAGAAAAGAAAATTCGCAGCTCTCCAGCTTTTTTTCTTTTTTTTTTTCCCTCATGGCTCAACTGTTCGATCCATTGGTCCGCGTCTTTCATTACAGTCACGTTGACCACACCGAATCCGCCGCGCTGTCCCTCAGTCTTCACGTTTTGACTGAATCCCAACTGAGGTTATAATAGCAGTATAGTTGTAGTAGTACCCTCGGATCCATTATGAGACTGAGGACAGGGCACTCCAGACTCTAACACTACATGTTCACAGCATTCTACATTGGCGAGTCCTCAGGGTGCCCATGCGTTACAGCCCCCAATGACAGTGGAACGCTTCCCCGCAGGACTGTCCCACAGACCAAAAGCTAAGAGCAGAGACCTGGCCTGCTGACATTTCTACGAGAGAGAATGTTCAGGACGGGGATGGGGGTGGGGGTGGGGGGTTGATCGTGATGCTATTGCTTTAAGTGACCTATGTTGTTGTATTAGTCAGGCTTAACACACCAAGGTTATCGCTGCACTCACACACGCATATGCGCACTCATGCACCTTTCAAACATACCACTCTCTCTGGGAATGGGACGGCATGAATTCACTTCTCTTCTACCACAACGGAGAACAAGATACACGGTCTCTGCTCTGCTTATAATTACACACGAAATTCCAAATGCACAAAAAGGAATATAATCAAAGCATAAGACATCAATACTTCCTGATCCCGGTTTTATGCTGAAAAGGCTTCTTACTGGCCAGGTTTATACACACACACACACACACACACACACACACACACACACACACACACACACACACACACAATTGCACGTCACACCACAGTTCTCTCGGAGTAGTCACTTCCAATTTTCTTCAGCACTGGGTGATGGTGACACCTTTGGTGGTCTGGCACCATGTTGCAGGACTATGTCCCCGTGGTCGTCTCTGGAGGCTCCTCTTCGACGTAGAAATCTTCTTTCTCCTTTTCACAACCCTCTTGGTTTCGAACTCAGTCTTTCCTTTTCAGCTTGTCTTTGATGCTTAGGCTCTGCGTTAAAAAACCTTGCTTCCACTTCTGCCGCCAGACCATTTTTCTTTCGACCCTAATTTGTCCTGCTCGCTCTTTTTTTCTCTCTCGTGTCCTTCTCTCTATCGTGGTGTTGTTCTCCTTCTCTCGTTCTCCGTTCTGTTCATATAGGAATGGAACAAAGAGTGTCCTCCAGACCATGCCTTTGTCCTCGTCGCTTCTCAACCACCTTGTTTATATCTGCAACGAATTCCCCTCTAGCGGCATTCTTCTGCACATCAGCATTTACACACATTCCTACATAAAAGCTTGGCAAATAGCTACCTCTCACCAAATGGACATTGAAAAATTCCTGGCGACTACGGGGGCCATTTTCAGACAGTAATTATCCTATAGTAAGCTACGACAACGACGTCCACGTGCATTCCTACAGCCTGACAAAGCATCAACACAGTGGCCTACGGCAATGCCGACTGGACTTGCTCAGGACTCTTGTTCTTCATGGTAGTGGACTTGGTCTGGTTACTGAGCAACTTCAGCTGACTGAACCTGTAGCACACTCGCTTGATACTCCGAGGTCCTAGCGGATAAACTTGTCTCCCTTTCGCTATCAGGAAGGTTTGAACTCGGAAGGGTCCTCACCGTCTTCTCCAATGCAATACAACTTAAGCCTCCTTCACACAGTTCGAACATCTGCGAGTGGTTTGAGGGCGCCACTGCTAATCGGCCAATTTCCCATTCTTCTTCACGCGCTCGAAATTCTTTTCGTCCAAAGCGCTCAAGGCCCATTGTGGAAGATGTCACTCCCTAGACAGAGAAGCTTTATGGAGATCTCTGGATGGCCTCCGCCGTTCCGCCTTCGTCAATACTTCTGAGGTTCCTGTCTGAGTGTACGAAAAAGAAGAATAATTACCCTCGGATCGAGTCTCCCGGACTCCGCTGTAATTCGCCCTCTCCGCGGACAGGGCCCGCTCCGGTCGGCCTCTCCCACAGTTCTGTTGCTGCAGACACCCTGCCGTGAGCTGGCACCTCCCTGTCTAGGCCCCAACAGGTGTTTCACACGTCTTGCTGTCTTCTGTCCCCCACACAGGTAGACTATTCTCTCTTCTCCAGCTCCCTGGAGTCCATTCGTCATCGGTTCACGAGGTTGCAGTTGACCTCCTCAGTACGTAAATTCTCCTGATCTTGAATTTACCTCGCTCTATTTTCCTGAGCCTTCAGCAAGACGGGGCAAATTTGCTCTCCCCAAAGAATTCACACTTTCAATGGTTTTCTGAGTGTCGTATGAAAAGGAATCATACGGCTCAGCCAATGGAATCCTTGGTCAGTCAGTCACACACACACACACACACACACACACACACACACACACGCACACACACACAGACCTCCTCAGTACTTAAAGGCTCCTAATCTTGACTTTACCTCGCTGCATTTTCCTGAGCCTTCAGCCAGACGGGATGAGTTCATACTCTTACTGGCTTTCTGAGCGCCTTATAACCGTTTTTTCAAACATGAGAAAACCGAGATGTACGGTTCAGCCGGTGGAATGATTGATAACACAGACAGACCTTTCTGAATACGTAAAGTCTTCTCGTCTTGACTCTACCTCCTAAGCCTCAGCAAGACGGGATGATTTCACTCTCCCGAAGTGAGTCACACTTTTACTGGTTTTCCGGGCGTCTTATAACCGTTTCTCAAGCTATGGAAAACCGAGATATACGGCTCAGCCGATGGAATCATTGCTCACACATACACACAGACTTCCTCTATACGTAACGTCTTCTAGTCTGGACTTGACCTGGCTGTATTTTCCTGAACCCTCGGCAAATTGGATGATTTTAATCTTCACAAGTGAGTCACACATTTTACTGGCTTTCTGAACGTCTTATAACCGTTTCTCAAACAATGCGAAACTGAATCACACAGTTCAGCTAAAGAAATCCTTGCTCTCTCTCTCTCTCTCTCTCTCTCTCTCTCTCTCTCTCTCTCTCTCTCTCTCACACACACACACACACACACACACACACACACACACACACAGAGCACCTCAAATCGTAAAGTCTGCTAGTCTTGACTTTACCCGCGCTGTGTTTTTCTGAAGCCTCAGTAAGACAGGATGATTTCACTCTCCCCAAGTGAGTCACACTTTTACTGGCTTTCTGTGTGTCATATAACCGTTTCTTAAACAAGGTGAAACCGAATTATACGGTTCAGCCAATGGAATCATTGGTCACACACATACACACAGACATCCTCAATACGTCTGCTAGTCTTGATATAACCTTGCTGCATTTTCCTGAGCGCTCAGCAAGACAGGATGATTTTACTCGCTCGAAGTGAATCACATCCTCAATACGTAGTCTGCTGGTCTTGATATAACCTTGCTGTATTTTCCTGCGCACTCAGCAAGACGGGATGATTTTACTCGCTCGAAGTGAATCACGTTTTTACTGGCTTTCTGCGCGTCTTATAACCGTTTCTCAAACAATTAAAAACTGAATTACACAGTTCAGTCAATGGAATTATTGAAAACACACACACACACACACACACACACACACACACACACACACACAGCAGCCCCCCCCCCCCCTCCACACACACACACACACACACACACACACACACACACACACACACTCACACACACTCACACACACACTACACAACAGCTTACAGCAACCGCTGTGAAAATCTCCGGATCAAAATTTTGGTTCGATCCATAGATTCCCTAAAGCAGATTCCACACACAGAACAGAGAACTGGATATCATGCTGTCACTGCATGACATCAATTCTAACTCATGTTCGATTCCACCACACTACACACTGTAGCCACAGCCCAGATCTCTCCACATTGCATCCTCCAACCAAGATTCGTTAAATCGGTCGCATGGTTTTTTGATGAACTTCCTGAGAATAATCCGGATCTGTCTTTGGATCCGCCCTAAAATGACATGGATTCGTCCTAGGGAAACACTTCATCTTTCTATACCCAGTTTTGTTTCAAATGATTCCGCACATTTCGCGGAAATTTGTCGACGACTAAACGCACAATCAAACGAAGCGGAGTAGATGCTTAAGTTATATGTTCTTTGATGAGATGAGGTAAAGAATATGTGTAAGGGACAAAAAAAAAAAAAAAAAAAACCCTGACGGAAAGACAGGAGTAAAGGAAAACAAAGGCTGTGTAAAAAGTACATGCAAAAGTATGCATAAATGAATACCCAAAACACACACACACACACACACACACACACACACACACAAATTCTAAAATGACAGAAAGCACTACATGACTAAATCTCCAACTGAAAACAGGAGAACTAATCTAGATAACGCACGCGAAATAAGTAACCGTACACAGTATGAATAAACGAATGAATGACTCAGTACCGCAGAAACCTTTCTCTGCACAGAACAAAAAATATAACAAACTGAAACCAAAAAAAAAACCCCAAAAAAACAAAAAACAAAACAAACAAACAAAAACCTGCAAAAACCAAACCCAAATATATTTCAAGAAACGAAATCAAAACATGAAATTAAATGACCCCAGTACAACTCGAGAAACGAAATCAAAACATAACGATAAAACAGAAGCATACATACAGAACGGAACACTGGCACAGAATGACCTTAAGATACGAACAAAAAGAGACTACAATGACATCATCACCCTCCATACACACACACACACACACACACACACACACACACACACACACACACACACACACACACACACACAGATACACACATGCGCGCTCGCGCGCGTTCTAAAAGAAATTACGTATACACAAATAATATCTTTCTGTCTGTTAATAGAAATAGAGAGGGAGAGACAGACAGACAGACAGACAGACAACAGACAGACTGTCAGACGGACAGAGAGAGAGAGGGAGAGACTGACAGACAGACAGACAGACAGACAAAAAGAGACTGAGAGACAGACAAACAGACAAAGAGAGATATAGAGAGAGAGAGAGAGAGAGACAGACAGACAGACAGACAGACAGACAGAAGGAGACAAACGACATCCACTGATCCGGGAAAATCACATACGTGTATATACCCTCATTACGCGTGAGGAACCCGAACTTCGGACGAGCAGTGTCCGTCACATTCAGAAAATTCCGAGTCATTTAAGGTCATCTTCACCATCACCATCATCACCATCCTCATCAACTTCATCATCATCATCATCATCATCATCAACACCATCATCATCGTGACCACCCTCAGCATCATCGTCATCGTGATCATCATCGTTATCATCCCTCCTCATCATCATCATCAACATCAGTATCATCATAATACCCATCATCATGATCCTCCTAACCATGATCATGACTGTACTGTCTAGTTCTTGTGGCCGTGGCGGCAAGTTGGCCCCTGGCAAGAGGATTCGAGGATTCACCTGTAGCCCCCCGGAGAGGTTGACCGAGTGCTCCATGGCCTTCCGTCTCAGCACGGCGATGCTGGAGCCCCTCCAGGTCTCCTCCATGTCCTGGGCAGTCACCAGCCCCGGCGGCCCACACTGCAACCCTGAACCCGATACGGACACTCCTCCTCCTCCTCCTCCTCTCCTCCACCTCCTCCTCCTACCACTCCCCCGGCCACGGACACTGTGGTGGGCAAGGTGGGCGAGGGCGAGTTGCCTCCCCCTCCTCCTCCTCCTCCTCCTCCTCCTCCCCCGCTGCCGAGAGGGGAGCTGCAGGACGCCGTCATAGACGTGCCGTGGTGGTGGTGGTGGTACCCCGACGCCCCGTAAGGCCCCGGGGGACTGTGCCCATGCCCGTGCCCGCCGTTCATGCCCAGAGGACCCGCCATGCCCAGCGCCGTGCCAGCCCGTTGCCGAAAGCGGCGGCGGCCATGCCCGCCGCCGCCGAGTTGTTGCCGACGCCGGCCAGTGACGTCATCCCGGCCATGCCCGGCGGCGCGGCGGAGAGCGACTGGGGCAGGGTCTGCCGCGGCAGGGAGCCCGACAGCGCCAGGTGGTGGTGGTGGTGGTGGTGATGGGGTGGCCCATGTTGGCGGCGTGGGGCGTAGTGGCCGTCATCTGCTGGGCGATCTGCGACATGGTCGGGGGCCAGCAACGGCTCGGGTCGGAGGGGGACGGGGTCGGGGGGAAGGGGCAGAAGGCGTCGCCCATGGAGAAGGGGGAGAGGCCGGTGGAAGGCAGCAGGGCGCCGGGGGAGTGCGGAAGACGTTGGTGGACTTCTTGCGCTTCTTCCACTTGGCACGTCTGTTTTGGAACCACACCTGAGGAGGAGAACTCAGAACTCAGAACTCAAGTCAGAACTCAACTCAGAACTCAGAATTCAACTCGGAACTCTGAAAAAAAAAAATTATTCGATCAAGGATTGAGACTTTTAGGCAGAGCCTATTCTCCCAATCTGTCCTTGCTAAGCTAAATTATGCAATGAGATTTCAAAACAAGAAATATGAAAAGAAATTAAAAGAGAAAAAAATGCAGGCACACAGGATTATAGAGTCAGGATTATAGTATTCACACACACTCGCATTTGAATGGAGAGACAGCAGAGGCAACATCGATGTAATTTTACGCTGACTTTTTTTTTTTTTTTTTTTTTTTAGGGAGGTATCTTTTGTTTGTTTTTGTTTTTTTTTTTTTTTTTTTTTTTCTTTTTGTTTCTTTTAGTCTTGGAGGACGGAACAAAAAAATGGAAAAAAACGACTCAAACAAGAGCAATAGCAACAGGACGAAGAACAACAATTACATAAAAGAGCAGTTCGTGGATGAAAACAAAAAATGACGAAAGTAAAGGAGGGAGAAGAGAGGGAGAGAGACACAGAGAGAGAGAGAGAGAGAGAGAGAGAGAGAGAGAGAGAGAGAGAGAGAGAGAGAGGAAAGGGGGGGGAGAGAGAAGACGCACCTCCTTTATCATCATCATCATCATCATCATCAAACAACAACAACAAGAACAACAACAACAACATTAACAACACCGACGACTGGGCAGCAATGCAATATCTTTTCTGGTAGGTTGCAAAAGGCGGGAAAAAAAAAGTTAGTATCAGTTTGAGTTTCATCAAGGAGGTGTCACCACGTGCGGACTAGTCCATCACATACGCTACGCAACATCCGCTAAGTTTAAAGACCATACTGCACATGCTTTGAAAAAGCTGAAGGATAAATGAATCAATGACTTAAGATGGGAGAATTGAAGAAGAGGGTCTCATGGCTACGACTTAGCAGATGTCTGACCTACGCATTAGCCTAACGCACAAGTCAGACCTTGTGCAGACAAAAAAAAGTCAGAGTTACAGTAATGTTGAAATCACTAACACAGATCTTCCAGTAGATGAGGGAGAGAGTCCCTGAAAGGAATGAAACGTCCCAGGCTTGCCCTAACACCATGAGTAAACACATGCACATAACAACAGCAGCAGAAAGTCCCAACCCAAACGAACATGGATTCCAGACGGGCACACCCTTTTCTTTCTTCTTCCCTCTACGCTAAAACTCCGAGAGACGCCATTGGTGAAATGTCTGCACGTGCGACCGTTCTAACCCCACCATTCAGTTAAGTTTTGACCGTTTCTAACACCACCATTCAGTTAAGTTTTGACCGTTTCTAACCCCACCATTCAGTTACGTTTTGACCGTTTCTAACCCCACCATTTGGTTAGTTTTTGACCGTTTCTAACCCCACAATTCAGTTAAGTTTTGACCGTTTCTTACCCCACCATTCGGTTAGTTTTGACTGTTTCTAACCCCACCATTCAGTTAGTTTTGACCGTTTCTAACCCCACCATTCAGTTAAGTTTTGACCGTTTCTAAGCCCACCATTCAGTTAGTTTTGACCGTTTCTAAGCCCACCATTCAGTTAGTTTTGACCGTTTCTAACCCCACCACTCAGTTAAGTTTTGACCGTTTCTAACCCCACCATTCAGTTAAGTTTTGACCGTTTCTAAACCCCACCATTCAGTTAAGTTTTGACCATTTCTAACCCCACCATTAAGTGAGTTTTAAAGTGAGGTGACTGCCGGCGGAAACTGAAACAAAACTTAAAAGAAGATCTAGTCTTCTGCCGAACGAAACACAAACAAATTACAAGACAAAACACGACGCGCGTTTCGACCTCTTTGGTCTTCTTCAGGCAGGACAAACAACATTCAAGACAATGAAAACGAAGAACGAACAACAATAATAACAATCATAACAACAAAATAATGATGATTATAATAATAAAACACAACAAAATCAAAAGAGGAAGTTGGTAGGCTACAGATGACACCAAAAGGAAATCTGAAGAAAGTGACGGAGAGAAGTGAAGCGGAAACGAGTGAACAGGACGGAAATGTTTGCAGACCCGGAGACGTAGCAAGTTTCGGGGCTTGACAGGTTGCTGAGCAACGCGGTTTCAAGCACTGGCCGCACCTGTCGTCCGCTAGAGTGCGACGGATAGTGGGCAGATTAGAGCAGCGTTCCGTTTTATCAACAGATGTTTGCGAAACATGGTGAACATCAGATGGCCAGATGCTATTGCCAACACAGAACTGTGGAACAAGACCAAGCAAGTTCCAATAGAATTAGAAATCAGAAAACGGAAGTTGGGTTGGATTGGCCACACCTTCAGAAAGTCTCCATCCAACATCGCAGACAAGCCCTTGAATGGAACCCTCAGGGCAAGAGAAAAGTGGGAAGACCAAGACAGACATGGCGAAGAGTACCGACGCAGAAGTGAAGGCCGCCGGAATGACGTGGGCTGAACTGAAGAGGATCTCCCCGAAATTGTGTCCGCTGGAAGAGTGTGGTTGCGGCCCTACGTTCCCCAGGGAATTCAGAGGACTAAGTCAAGTAAGTCAAGTCTCTTCGGGTTGTCTTCCTCTACCAACATTGCTTGCAATTGTCCCGTGTGTTTTGTCCTGTCATCTGTTCGTCTGCATCTGTATCTGTGGCGGTAGCCAACCCCTTTTCTTTCTAAATTTTGCAATTGTCCAATCAAAATAGTTCCCGGTTCAGGAGTGAGGCTTACTTCCCTTCCAAAATGGCGACTGGTTCACTGACGTCGCTTCAGTCATAAATTCGATCACATAAGAGTATTCATTAGTTCAAAGATGCAGTGAATTGAAAAGACTGAATTACATACGTAAAGTAAAAGCGTATGCGACTATCTAAAGTTAGCTGAATATGGGAAAAACATGTTTAATCAGATATGAGCTGTGTGTGTGAAACGACGCACGAGTAGGCTTCTGTAGTACAGCGACGATATACAACAGTACACGTAGGTCAGTTGGCTGAATATCCGAACTCATGGGCAGGTGTCTACATTGGTACTAAAGCATTATTGTCTTGCTTCTGATGTTTGATCGCTGCCACCATTTTTTTTTTTTTTTTCATCCTGTATTGATCTAACAATGACATCAATTTTCTTTGCTTCAACGGGGTAGCATTCGCGCAGAGTGTGAGCGCATAAAGCAAGGTGAAAGGTCATGTATGCGGATGTCCCAACAAAAGTGTGTCTTGCGTGTGGCTGGCAACGTCTGCGGAGTCATGTACGCGGATGTCCCAACAACAGTGTGTCTTGCGTGTGGCCGGCAACGTCTGCGGAGTCATGTACGCGGATGTCCCAACAACAGTGTGTCTTGCGTGTGGCCGGCAACGTCTGCGGAGTCATGTACGCGGATGTCCCAACAACAGTGTGTCTTGCGTGTGGCTGGCTGGCAACGTCTGCGGAGTCATGTACGCGGATGT
>JADBJO010004283.1:105939-143439 GCA_016801955.1 Conus betulinus | reverse complement strand
GTGTGTGTGTGTGTGTGTGTGTGTGTGTGTGAGAGAGAGAGAGAGAGAGAGAGAGAGAGATTCAGACAGACTGACGGACAGACAGACAGATACGCAGGCAGACATGCTGGCAGGTAGTAGTCACGTGGATCTCTTAGGACAGCGATCTGAATGTTACAAGTACACAACATGAAAATGTGCGCAAAGCTAGACACAGGCCACAAAGAATGTCATGTTGTCATGTAATGCGGAGCGATATTTCGTATGCTACGCGATTACATGAGACAGTACAGAGATTCACAAAAAGATTATTGATTCGTGCGTTACACTATAGGTTAGTCGTGTGACATAAGGGAGCGTATTGACTGAACGTGGCCCAGGGTTTGAGTGAAATTTTTAACACTGTTCACGCGATTTGAATATAAACAGGCGTTGACCTGTATCGGTGCGCACTCTGAGAATGGAACAGATGATTTAGATGAAGAAGAGGCAGACTGTGTGCCCATTGATAAAGGCAGAGGCCTAACACACACAGAAGTATGTGAATTGTAGTTGGGGCTGCGCGCGTTCCCGGGCCAAGCTCCGATCCGCGGGAAGATCCAGGTTGGGCAAGAGTTTGTCGCCGACCAGTAGTTGTGATATGTAATGGGCAGTATGGGATCCCCGCACAGAGGAAGCCAGTTCCGGACACCACAGAGAGTGTGTGTGGACACTTGCAGTGAGTAAACCTGCAACATTAATACTGAGTGCAAAAAAAAAAAGCGTGCTTGATTGGTTGCACCAGCTGAAAGACAGATAATGAAAATATATAAGCTTTGATTGATGCCAGAGTAAAAAACCCCCATGGGATTTTAAAAGATTAAGGAGGGGATGAATCAAAATTGACCTTTGTTTGCGCCTTATGTGTATGGAGTGGATGGATGCAGTTGTGTGCGGAGGAAAGACGTGATATCCAACGTCTGACACATGTGAAAGAGAACACGAAGGGAGAGAAGGTGAGGCTGTGGGAGATGGGGACAAAGAGCTGACACCAAGAGAGAGTGAGTGAGGGGGTGGGGGTGGTAAGAGAGAGAGAGGGAAAGAGAAAAAGATAGAGAGGAACGAAAAAGAGAGAGGGGAGAGGGAAAGAGAGAGAGGGTGGACGAGAGAGAGAGGAACGAGAGAGAGAGAGAGAGAGAGAGAGAGAGAGAGAGAGAGAGAGAGAGAGAGAGAGAGAGAGAGAGAGCAAGGACAGACAATTATTACGATCGACATGAGGTGGAAAGAGAATCGAAAAAAAAAAAAAAATGGTGCTTGGAGCTTTTCACCCCATCCCATTCCACCCCCACCCCTAACCCCCCTCCCCCAGCCTCCCCCCACCCCCTCCCCCTTCCACCCCTACCCAGGCGTGGCAAGGTCGGATCGCATTCTCAACTTTGGCAACTCCTCTTTGTGAAGGGCACCCGCCCCTCCTCTCCCGAGACCCCGTTCATCGCGAGACTGCCGCCATCTTGAGACAACGTCACGCGACGTTGGGGGGGGGGGGGGGGGGGCGGTAAGTGACTGAGAGAGAGAGAGGAGGACGGAGAGAGAGAGAGAGAGAGAGACAGACAGACAGACAGACAGACAGACAGAGACAGAGAGAGATAATGGGGGGGGGGGGGGGGGGGGGGGGGGGGGATGGAGGTACCTTTAGCCGAAGAAGGAGAGTGAGTGGAAAAGACGGTCTGGTCTCGAAGGTATCGGTTACCGACATTCGTATGATTCAAAATGAAACCTTCCAGAAGTTTAGCATAACAAAATGATGACGATCACCTTGAAATATCCATTTACATATATCGCTTTTATCATTCCTAATGGATTGTTAATATTCTCAAGTCTCAGTTTTGTTTTGTTTTGTTTTTCCGATTCCCCGTTTGGATTTTAGCCAAATGTGTCTTCTTTCTCATTTCAACAACATGACTCATCCAATTTTCTTCGCCTTAAGCTGTGGAATATCTGCTCCAGCAATACTGATTACGTTTGGGGCTGTTACAACATCCGAGCGTGAAACAAATGAAAGAACAGAACAGAAAGCATCAATCCTGCGCAGTGAAACAACAACTATGGGGGCGAGTTACGACGATCAGCTGCACACCTTGCCTGTGTTCAGTTAGATGTTTCAGTACGCCATGTACTTAATTCATGTAGAGGTATACAAGAGCAAGGGTTAAGTATTTTTTGCCTTTCACTGGTAAGGAGGGGGGGGGGGGGGGGGGGGGGGGCATTGCCGATATTGAATGTATGTCTCGTCGACGTACTGCCTTCTGTTGACCGAGTCCTATTCACAGTTTGGCCGTCTGTCTGCCACATTTCACAGTTGATTGTTTCCAGCAGTCATGTTTGAAGCGCACACACGGTGGTTCGCACGCCGGCAAAGGATATGTGCAAGGCAATCGGCCGACCCTGTGAGGCCCGCAGACGTAAGCAAGTTTCGGGGCTTGACGGGCTGAGCAACATGGTTTCAAACGTTAGCTGAACCTGTCTGCTGTACTTCCAGCGGATATCTGGTAGATTAGAACAGTGTTTCTTTCGGGTTATCTTCACCTAGCCATGTTGCTTGCAATTGTTAGATCAATATCGCTTTCCTGGATCAAGAGTAATAACCCTTACGAGGCTTGCGTCCCTTCCGAATTGGCGACTGGTTTACTGACGCCGATTCGATCACACGGAGTACTAATTAGTTCAAACATGGCGAAAATTGGAAAAAAACAAAAAAAAAAAAAAAAAAAAAAAAAAAAAACACCCCCTGAATTACACACGCATAGAAGAAGTGCACGCCACTATCTAAAATCAGCTGAATGTGGAGGAAAAAAAAAAACATATTTAATCAAGTGTGAGCCTGTGTGAAACGACATAAGAGTAGGCTACTGTCGTACAGCGACGATCGGTAAAGGTACACGTATGTCTGCTAGACTAAATACCAAGTGTATGGGCACGTACCTACGTTGGTATTAAAGCATTATTGTCTTGATGCAAATGTTTCACTGCTGTCAAAGTTTTATTCTGTATCGGTCTCACAACTGCCTCAGTTTCTTGGTTTGAAAGGTAGCATTCATGCAGAGTGCGCACGCATAAAGTATAGTCAAAGATCAGATACGCGAATGTCCCAACAACATGTGTCTCTGCGTGTGTGCTGACTACGTCTGCGGAGTGTGGTGAGTCTACAAACTGTCTAAACACGGTGACTATTCCCTTCGCCCACAGGCTACCTTACTGAACAGTGGACCCTAACACGCTGGCATGTGGTTGCCTGAGAGGGCCGCTCAGCCAGTTGAACGATTCTCGTACACCTTGAACGATTCTCGTACACCTTGAACGATTCTCGTTACGTGCGATGACAAAAGCGACCTGCGTGAGTGAACGTCATTTCAACGAAACGTAAATCGTGGGGCATCGAGGGGAGATAATTCTCATATACCCTCTTTAATTTCTGCTAACTGTGTTCATTAATCATAGTTACTGTGCTCACTAGCACAGTTACTGTATTCATCTGACATAAGTAGCGTTTTCATGGCGATACACTAGGGTCAAAAATCAAGAATAAGAAAATGTAGTTGATGTTATCATAAGGAAAAATTATTGTGTGGTCGTCCCGCTGTTGCCTCCTACTCGACCACGGCATCAGTTTCAGTGTCATCAAGGAAGTGTCACTGCGTGTCGACTAGTCCATATACGCTACACCACATCCGCTAGGTTTTGAGACCACAGGCATGATTCAAAGCTGATGGATAAATGAATTTTAATGACCAAGATGAGAGAATAAAGAGGGTCTTGTATCTACGACTTTGCAGATGTCTGACCTACACATTAGCCCAACGCGCTGGTCAGATGTTCCTCTCTATCGTGGAAGGGCAGAGCAGGTGGGTGTCTGTATGTGGAATGGTAGGTGGGGAGGAGATGAGGTTTTTTCTCTTTTTTTTTTCATTGTACAAAGCATTGTTAAAGATTAATAATGTTTTTTAAAGAAAAACCCTACGTCATTTCCGTGTCTTCAAAAAAGGCATCATTACGTACACAAATTAGTCCATATGCGCTACAACACCAAAGCTAAGCTACGAGAGAGGAAAAAATGGACATGGAAACAGAAATCATCATCAACAAAAGAGTAACAATTACAGTTAAAGTGGACAAATGTTGCAAAAATAAAACACTTCTGAAAAATGACAACACAATAATTTCACTTAGAATTCTTTTTTTTTTCTACATGAATACATCTGCTATCTCTCTTCCTTCGTGTACACAGATAGTGAAATTAAAGGAAAGAGAAGCGACTTTTGACTCTGGTAGGTCGTCAGTAGTGAGTACTGTAAACTTGGCTGTTATTTCCGACTTCAGGCATTTTTCATCACAGCGAAGACGTTTTTTTTCGTACAACAGCGTGTTTGTGCATTAGAAATGGGAACCAAAAACCGGAAGACACAACATCCAAGTGCATGACCCAAACCCTACCCCAAACCAAACCAGACCCTAACCGAATCTAACACTAACCCTCATTTGAACTTAAACTCACCCAAACTGTATAAAACCTTGTTAAAACAAACGAACGAACAAAAAACATACATTGATAAAGTGTGCTGTAGATATAATGGCATAGGAATTGTCTTCTCCATTCTCAATCATGAAAAGAAAGAACGTTCACCCTATTTTCCTTTTTTTCCCTTTTTTCCCTTATTTTTTCTTTGTTTTTCTTTTTTTTTTTTGAAAGTCTACAGTTATACCAGTGATACCGGTATGCATGCATTCGAGTCAAAAGTACCCCTTTTCACGAGTCCTAATTATCTGGTCTCATGATTGTCTGTTGTCGTTAAGTCCTAACTTTCTGTTATCGTGATTCCTAGACATCTGCTATCTTACTTTCAAAAAGGAGTGACTGAGGGCGAAAAACGAAACAAAATCGAGAGAGAGAGGGGGGGTTAGTTACCGCCAAGGACATAGACAAACCAAGAACAGGACAAAACACAACACATTTCGACCTCTTGGGTCTTCTTCAGGCAAAAACAAATATCATTTAGGACAGTACAAACAAAGAACGTAGAGTCATTTATCTTTCCATGTATTCGGCACCTAAATAAAATGGCCGCTACACGGAAATAGCCGCCAGACGGAAACGACGGAGGGGATCCCCTTCGTTGTTTCCGTCTGGCGGCCATTTTTTTTAGAGTGTCAAATACGTGGAAAGGTAAGTGACTCTACGTTCTTTGTTCGTACTGTCTTAAATGTTAAATGCTATTTGTTTTCGTTTGTAGAAGACGAAAGAGGTCGAAATGCATTGTGTCTTGTCCTGTGCTTTGTTTGTCCGTGTCCTTGGCGGTAACCAACCCCATCTCTTTCTAAATTTTGCTTCATTTTCCGCCCTCAATCACTCCATTTCGATATCTATTTTTCACTGAAGAAGACCCAAGAGGTCGAATTGCGTTGTTTTTGGTCCTGTACTTTGTTTGTCTGTGTCCTTGGCAGTAACTAACCCCCTCTTTTTTCTAAATCTGCTATCTTAGTCCTAATCATCCATTTTCCTGAGTTATTATTATATTTATTTGTAAGTCCTGATTATTGCTTTCATCGTGGTCACGTCCAACCGTCGAATAGGACTCAAAAGCAGAAGAAATCAGGTAATAATTATAAATCAACATCAGACTTCACTGACGTTTTTATGCGAATGTGGTCATCTTTACTGTTACTTGAAGAAAAGTGCCGTTTTCACGAGAAAATGTTCACCACAAGTGCAACATGTGCTTGCCATGTTAATGTGTTTCCATGGAGACGCTTCCATGCACGTTCTGTGGTGTGGCGTCCAGTGGCCATTGCACATGCAGAGCATCTGTCAGGGCGCAGTTACCTCCGTTGACGTCTTAATGGATTGCCCTGTGTGCGCCTGCACCCCAAGTAAACACAGAGCAAGCTTCCAGGGATGGCGCAGGATGGCTCCTGGCTGGTTGGTTCGGCAGTGAGGGCAGCACTTCGCCGGTACCTCCAGGTGTATCTTTTTGTTGTCTGCCTTTGGATGACTCTGGGGAAAGGCCCAGGGAGACCTACTGATCACAGGGACAGTCCTGTTGACGGTGGAAAGGACTGCGACCCTGAATCCTCCTCAGAGGGTACGTCAAACCACGCGGCAAAAACATGCCAGAGTCTGGAGTTGTACTGTGTTTACCCGTCAGACAAACAGCAGCGAGTGTGGCTGCAGAATGTGCGTAGCAGTTCGTTTGATGATGACGTCGTTGGCCAGTGGGCTCTGCTGGTACATCCGTGGGGACGCTTCCGTGGAGATTCTGCGGTGTCGCGTCTAGTGACCATTACACAATGGCGTCTGCCAGGGAACCGTTATGTCCCTCGACATCTTAATGGATTGCACTGAGCCTGCCTGCACCCTATGTCAACACAGCGCGAGCTTCCATAGACGGTACGGGATTTCTCACGGCTGGCTGGTTCAGCAGTTGAGGACAGTGCTTCCCTGGGTCCCCACTGGCACCTCCGGGTTTATCTTTTGCGGGTCTGCTTTTTGGAAAGACTCTAGGGAGAGGCCCAGTGAGGACAGGGACAGACTAGCTGATCACCGGGAAAAGTCGTCTTGACAGCGGGAAAGACTGCAACCGTGGATCCTCTTCAGAGGGCAGGTAAGACCACGTGGCGAAAGCTTGACAGTGTCTGGAGTTGTACTGTTTTTTTTACCTTTCATACAAACAGCAGCGAATAGGGCTGCAGGATGTACGTCGCAGTTCAATCGATGGTGGCGTGTTTGGCCGGTGGGCTGTGCATTCATGAAAGAAAAGGGTTGGTACATCCACGGGACTTCCGTGGATGTTTTTGTTGTGTCGTGTCCAGTGGCTGCAAGACAACGGCGTCTGCCAGGGAGCAGTTATGTCCCTTGACGTCTTAATGGGATGCCCTGTGCGTGTGCGCGTATGTGTGTGCGTGCGTGCGCGCGCGCGCGCGCGCGCGCATGTGTGTGTGTGCGCGCCCTGCGACCTAAATAAACACAGTACAAGCTTCCAAGGGTGCTGCAGGATTGCTCCTGGCCGGCTGGTTCGGCGGTTGAGGACGGTACTTCTATGGGTCCCATCCACACTTTTAGGTTTATCTTTTTCTGGTTTGCCTTTTGGATGACTCAGGGGAAAGGCCCAGTGAGGGTAGGCAAGACTGAGCACAGGGACAGTCTTGACAGCTAGCAGGAAAGACTGCAACCCTGGATCGTCTTCAGAGGGCAGGTAAGACCACGTGGCGAAAGCTTTGACAAGTGTCTGGAGTTGTACTGTTTCTACCTGTCAGACAAACAGCAGCGAATAGAGCTGCAGGATGTGCGCAGCAGTTCATTTGATGGTGGTATCTTTAGCCAGTGGGCTGTGCAGTCATGAAACAAGGGCTGGGACATCCACGGGGATGCTTCCGTGGAGATTTTGTTGCGTCGCGTCCAGTGGCTCTAACACAATGACGTGTGCCAGCGAGCAGTTATGTCCCTTGACGTCTTAACGGAATGCCCCGTACGTACGTGCCTGCACCCTCTGCCAACGCAGTGCAGGCTTCCAAGGGTGGTGCAGACATCGCTCCCGGCTGGTTGGTTCGCCAGTTGAGAGGACAGTTCTTCTGTGGGCCCCACTGGCACAGTCATCGAATGCAGACTGCCGCAGAATGATGCGAGACGACATCTCCTAAGACAGGAGAACTCAAAAGCCCACAGGATAAAATTGTATAAATAAGTGAATGTATAAACAGATAAATGAAGTAATGTTTAAATGAATAAATAACGAACGAACAATAAACATATAAATGAATAAGGAAACCAACCAACCAACCAATCAATCAATACATTACCGAATGATATAAACAATGGTGAACGAGACGATGGAGTTCTGAAGGATTCACGGACGAGATTCTTACACATGTCCGACGATGCGTTTACTCCGCGTGTTTGTAATTCCGTTAGTCTTCAATACCAAAGAGAACAAACATAGAGGCGAGCTGTGAGAGCAGGATAAATTAGAAGGGTGGTTCGGGTGTAACCAGAAGGGGGCAGTGGGAGGATAAATGGAGAGAAGGGAATGAAACACAAAGAAAGGACGATGAGGGGATTTAGGGTGGCAGAGGGGGGGGGGGGGGGGGGGGGGGGGGGGGGGGGGGGGAGAGGGAGGGTGCGGGGAATCGAAGCAGTACAGAGTTGGGGGTTAACGTGGAAGAAGGAAGGACGGAAGCGGGGAAAGTGGAAACGGGGGGGACGGAGGGGAGGTGGTGGTGAGGGGGGCAGCCCGGTTGTAGGGGGGGGGGGGGGGGGGGGGGAGAGAGAGAGAGAGAGAGTCGGAAGATCCGGACGGACGGTCCCAACGGAAGCGTTTCTGCGATCGCAGCCCTGTCGGCGCCCCTCTCCCCACCCCCACCCCCATTTCCCAATTTCACCGCCCCCCCCCCCCCCCCCCCAATCCTCACTCCCCCCCACCCCCCCCCTCCCCACCTCCATTCGCCCTTACATCTTTCTCCACCCCCCCCCACCCCCCCCACCACCCCCGCTCCATCCCACCCCGCCCCTCACATCTTTCGCCCTGCCCTCTACCCCTTCCTTCACCATTTTCATCGGGTAGGAGGGGAGGGGGGGGGGGGGGGCCCTAGGGCGACAGTAGGCCTCTCCCTCTCCCCCCCCCCCACCCCCCCCCAACAGACTGCCTCAGGCCGTTCCCTGTCCCTGGGGAGCGGCGTCTTAATGCCGATGCAAATGATCGCTCCACGTTCGCGTGACGCGAGCGCGCGCGACGCTCGCCTCGCCTCGCCGCCCCGCGGTCTGTCATGTCCTGCGTGCCTTTGCCCCTGCGCTTTAGAACTCTGGACCTAAGGAGGAGTCTCGGTGGGGTCGAGCTTCTTCTGTTGATGATGATGAGGTTGGGGTGGGGGTGGGGGGGGGGTGAAGGGAGGGAGGGGGGGGGGGGGGGGGAGAGAAGGAACGGAAGTGGGGGGGGGGGGGGGGAGGGAAGAGAGAAAAGAGGTGGTGGAATGACGGGAGGGGGGAGGTGGGAGTGAAGGGGGGGGGGGGGGGGGGGGGGTTGCGGAGTGGCTAGGCCATGAATAGGGGAAAGAAGAACGAACGACAGGGATCAGGGAGGTGTGGGGTGAGGGGAGCATTGAAGAGGGTAAAAAGGCAAGACGTTGTGAGGGGATGAGGAGAGAGAGAGAGAGAGAGAGAGAGAGAGAGAGAGAGAGAGAGAGAGAGAGAGAGAACAAAACCCTTCAAACGGTTTTGCAAAACAAACAAATGGATTAAAAGACAAAAAAAACTATACAACACTCTTAACTCTTTACATGTCATTTTTGCTTTCTTTTTCTCTCCTTCCTTTTTCTTTATCTGTTTGCTCGGCTTTTGTTGTTGTTGTTGTTTGTTGTTGTTGTTGTTTGTCTTTCTGTCCTTTCACTCTTTTCTTTTTTTTTCTTTGATTCTTATTCATTTCTGTCTTTTCTTGTTTTCGTCTTATCTTTTTATAGCTTTTTTTTTTTTTTTGTTTTGTTTTTGTTTTGTTTGTTTTTGTTTTTTGCCTCATCCTGCCCGCTGAAAAACTACAGGATAAGAAATGCATTGTTAACTGTACAATGATTTCCAATGTTTACACATATCTCCTCCTTCTCCTCCTCTTCTTCTTCCTTTCATCATCATCATAATCATCATCTTCATCAATATTGTCATTGCAATTTGTTGTTCTAGCATAGGCAACAAGCCTGTGAATTACTGTTTTTCTTTTAGTTTAAAAAGATCCATTGGCAGGAGGAAATAAAAATGCGCGAATCTGTTTCAGCGAAGGATACTATGAGAAAGAGAGAGAGAGAGAGAGAGAGAGAGAGAGAGAGAGAGAGAGAGAGAGAGAGAGAGAGACAGAGACAGACAGACAGACAGACAGACAGACAGACAGACACTGAGAGAGAGAGACAGAAACAGACACAGTCACAGACATAGAGTGAGATAATAGAATATAATAGAATAGGATAGGACAGGATAGGATAGAATAGAATAGAATAATCAGGGGAACTTCCGGTGCTCACGTCGTGGGCGGGCGTTAAACATGGAAGGAAAACATGGCGTCAGCACACCTGTCAAACGTAAACATCAACGTGGTTCAGATCGTCTCAGTCAGTGTCTAGTGCGTCAGATGATTCAATAATCTTTAAGTCAAAAGAAAAGAAAAGAAAAAGATTGAGACACTAACTAGCTCTCCTGTTTCTTCAAGTGAAAAAGTGTTGACTAAATTTGATTCAGTTTCTGGAGGGGAAATGGCTGATAGGGAGAGGGAAGGGAACTCGGACATGACTGAAGCAACTGTTGCAGAGGAAGTTTTTCCAATTGAAGAGGGCTGTGATCGTGAAGTTAGCAACTCGGATATCATGAACAAAACTGTGCAAACTCTGTGACACTGTGAACGAACTCCGAGCAAGCATTTTTACTGTTCAGTTGGAGAATGATAAGCTGAAAAGAGAGGTCTCAGAGGCAAAGAAGAGAGAAGAGGACCTACGGCAACAGCTTGTGGAAGCCCGACATCTGGCAGAAATTGCAGATCGCAGATCTGAAGAAGTGTCTGCCTACGTACGTAGAAATAATATGCGGATATATGGGGTGAAAGAGGCGAAAACTGAGACCCAGGAAGAGTGTGAAGCAAAGGTGCTGTCTCTGCTTAACACCAAACTGAAGCTGAAAGTCACGAGCGAGCAGATTGAGGCTGTGCACCGAGTCGGACCACATCGACCTGCTGGATCTACCGACTCCACCAAAGATACCAACAAACCGAGAGGGATTGTGGTACGATTCGTGTCGCGACGTGTTCGAGATACTGTGCTCTATGCGCGGAAAGGTCTTAAAGGTACTAAGACAGTATTTGTAGAAGATCTCACTCCCAGAGCGTACACACTACTATGCACTGTGAAAAGTGATACCAGTGTGTGTGCACAAGCTTGGACCAGAAACGGCTCAGTCATTATGAAAACGCAAAATGGTAAAATCGTCAAAGTTCAATCCTCAGCAGAGTTCAAACATTCTGCTGAACGTGCCACATGGACAAAGAAGTAAATGCTTGTGCAAGATTAGACCTACGCCTAGTCATAAAGTGACCCTGGTTAAAGTATGTCTGTCTTAAAACTGAACCTTTTTTTTTTTTTTTTTTTTTTTGACATGTAGTAAGGGATAGCCATAGTTTTCAGATGCCGTTTTGAACATTTATTTTTAAGTTTTATGAAGTATTTTGGTTATTTAAAATCATTTAGAAGGTTTAAATTTGCTTGTTTATTTCCAACTAAGCTTTTTTTTGTATATCAAGTGCATTGTAGATTCTAGATTAAAGTGTTAATGTGTCATTTGGAAGTTCAGATCGGGTCAAGGGTCAAGGCTGATGCAAAGTAGCCACTGACACGTTTGTTTTGATCGGTTAGGGGAAAAAATGGAAGATTACTCAAATTGGAATCATCAGTTTCATTTCATGCTTCAGGAGTTTAATTGCCAAAATCCAAAGTATACTATAGATTGTGTAATAATGCTGGGTTGTTCTGTCATCACATTGGGATGGTTAAGACACTTTTTCACTGTTCGAAACTTTAAGTATGGCCGTTAATCCAGCTGTAGGCTGTTGTCAGTCTGTTGTTGGCTACTTAAAAGTACTTAGTTCCATCTCTGGCTTTTTTTTTTTTTTTTTTTTTTTTTTTTTTTTTTTTTTTTTAATTTATTGTGTTTTCATGACTGTAGGATAGGCTAGAAGTGATACTGTTTTAGGTATATGTAGTGCCGGTATGTCCTGCCTAAAGACTCTCTGATTACACTGGCTGTTTGAGCCCTTTCCTTGTGTCCCAGTTAACACTGATGAACAGGGGTTTCATCGGGTTTTTTTTTTTTTTTTTTTGTTTGTTTTGTTTTCCTTTTTAATAGTGACTTCAAGGAAAGGATACTTTTTTTTTTTTTTTTTTTTTCACACCTGACAAAGATAATGTACTGAAGTGGTCTTATTCATAGTTCTCTTTCAGTGGTGAACCAAAAGAAAGAACCAGGGTATTAACATTTTTTCATCGTTCTGTTGCCTGGCAATGAATTATGATAGAAATATACATTATGATACATAAAATGGTGTTGTGTATGGATGGTGAACCCAAGATAAGTATGATTATGTGTTTTTTATGGTTTTCTTTTTTGTGTTTAGATCTTATGTTTAAGTGTGTGACTGTGAGCGGTGGTATGAATGCAGAATGCAAGGGAAGGGGGAAAGGGGCAAATATAAAAGATATTACAACTTCGAACAAACTGATGTACTTCTTGAACAATGGACAAGATCATTCACATTCCTGGTTATTAGATGCATATTTTTTCCCAAAGGGGGAAACAATGATGTATACAATGTTGAATGGTGTTACACTTGAATTGGAGGATGTGTGTGTGTGTGTGTGTGTGTGTGTGTGTGTGTGTGTGTGTGTGTGTGTGTGTGTGTGTGTGTATTTTTATCAAAGAATCAATGAGTATTGTTTTTGGCATTTTGTAAGTTGATTAGTGGAGCTAAGTGCAGTGTGTTAGTTGGAACATGTGTGTTTTTCATTACAGGCACTGAAACATGACCCTGACAAACGGCTGTCTAAAAATAAGTTTAATTTTTCTATAATCATATACAGTATGAAAACATTATACAAATAAATAAAGTGTGGCGTTTTAACATGCATAATGAATAATAGAACAGAGACAATACCAGCGCCTTGACAATATCATCTCTAAATTGTCAAGGTCTGGGAAATAGCAAGAAAAAAGAGAGAGATGTGTTTCATTACCTTAGAAAAAAGAGCTTTTCTATATACTGTTTACAGGACACACATTTTCAAAAAGAAACGCACAAATATATAGAATCAGAATGGGTTATAAATGCTTCTTCTCATCTCATTGTTCATCTTCCAGGGGGGTTGCGGTCCTTTTTAATAATAGCTTTGAATTTGAAATAAACAAAGTTGAAACAGATCCAAATGGAAATTATATCATTATAGCTTTTACAACTATGGAGAAAGAGCTGCTGTTAGTAAATGTATATGGACCTAACAAGGACAATCCAGCCTTCTATGAGGAAATTACACATAAATTAAAAGCGTACAATAATAACAATATCATAGTCGTAGGAGATTTTAATGTTACACTAGAACAAGAAATTGACTGTTTCAATTACAAACATGTTAATAATCCCAAGGCCAAGAAAGCTGTTGAAGATATGATGACTGAACTAATATTAACAGATATCTGGAGGGAAAATAATCCAAGCAGCAGAAGGTATACATGGAAACGGCCTTCACCTTTTACAACAAAGTAGACTAGACTTCTTTCTTTTATCAGACTATTTGATTTGGTATTTTGAGGATACAAATATCTTACCGGGTATAGGTCGGATCATTCATTGATCACCCTGAAACTGAAATTTGGGAAAGACACTAAACATAGTACTTTCTGGAAATTCAATACCTCCTTGTTAAAAGATAAAAAATACTTGGACGAAGTAAACACAGAAAATCCAAAACGTAATAAAAGAATACACTAAAAAACATGAAGATTACAATGATCATCAAGATGCGAAAGACTCAGATATAAAATTGACGGTGTCTGATAGGACGTTTCTTTGATTTTTTACTTATGAAAATAAGAGCTAAGACTATTTCCTATGCAACAATGAAGAAGAAGAATCAACCCAAAAAGAAAAAAACGTTATACAAAGGATAAAGAAAATTGAGAAAAGGAACAAAAAACACAAGAAGATTTGAAAGAACTTGAAGTGCATAATCAAGAATTAACAACTTTGAGAGAAAAAGACAATGAATGGAGTATTGTTGAGGTCAAAGGCAAGATGGGTTGCAGATGGGGAAAAAAAAACTAAATATTTTTGTAGCTTAGAAAAACGCAACTTTATTAGCAAACAGATAACAAAACTTGTGAACACTCAGGGAACAGAAATAGAAGAGACAGGTGAGATTAAAAGGGAAGTTAAAAACTTTTATGAAGAATTATACAAAAAAAGAGATCTAGAAAAATGCGAAATAAATGATTTAGTTAATGGAATTCCGAACTTAATAGAGGAAGACCGTGAATCTTTAGAGGGGGAAATAACATTGGAGAAGCAAGCATTGCATTAAAAAACATGAAGAATGGGAAAAGTCCAGGAACAGATGGATTCGGAGCAGAGTTTTTCAAGTGTTTCTGGAAGCAGTTGGGCTATCTAGTAGTTAGGGCATTGAATGAAAGCTATAGAGAGGGAGAGCTCTCCATAACACAAAGAGAGGGTGTAATTACATGCATCCCCAAACCAGGTAAACCAAAAAAGTATGTGAAAAACTGGAGGCCTATTACATTACTAAACGTTATATATAAAATAGGATCAACATGTATAGCCAACAGAATAAAAAAGGTACTTCCAATACTAGTTAGTGACGATCAGACTGGTTTTGTCCCAAATAGATATATGGGATACAACATTAGATTAATATACGATCTAATAAACCATCTCAGTTCAAAAAATACTCCATATGTTAATTAATGTTGACTTTGAGAAGGCATTCGACTCCTTAGATTGGAACTTTATGTTTAAAGTTCTAAAAGCCTTGGGTTTGGAAAAAAGTATATGTCAATGGATATGTATTTTATATAAAAATATTAAGTCGACTGTTGTTGTGAATGGTCAGATATCAGACTGGTTTTCGATTGAGAGAGGCTGTCGGCAGGGGGACCCCATGTCACCGTATATCTTCGTGCTTTGCGCGGAGATATTATCCATTATGATGAAAGAAAAAAAAAATAAAAGGGATTTGGATTGGGAAACATGAATACAAGATATCACAATTTGCCGATGACACACAACTGATGATCAAAGGAGATAAAATATCATTTGAAAAATCTATCCATCTTCTTGAGAAGTTTGGAAAGACATCAGGACTGTTTTTAAAAATAAAGAAAAAACACAAGTTATTTGGCTTGGAAGTAAAAAAACTGTAAAGTGAAATATATGGAACATTTGGAAATGATGTGGGATCCAGATGAATTTAAGATACTCGGAGTATGGTTTACTAAAGACCTTACAGAAATGGAACAAAGAAATTACAAAGAAAAAATGACTGAGGTTAAAGCACTATTCAGAACCTGGCTGAAAAGAGTAATTACACCTTTAGGAAGAATAGCAGTTTTAAAAGCTCTAATTTTGTCAAAACTTACTCATCTTTGGCTACTGCTACCGAACCCCCCAGATTCTGTTATTAAAGAGCTACAGAGATTATGTTTCTGGTTTATATGGGGAAGAAAACGAGACAAAATATGCCGTAAGACGGCTGTTCAAGATATGAAAGAGGGGGGACTGAACGTACCAAATATACAAGCAAAGATTGCAGCATTAAAATTAACATGGTTAAAAAGACTTAAAAATACAAGCCATAAATGGAAAGATTTTATGATTTCTTGCTATCCATTTACTGAACAAATAGAAGAATATTCTCCAAATTACTTATGTATGAAAAGCAAAGATAATGTATTCTGGCAGCATGTGTTCTCCTCATATAAACAAATATATTATGAAATAAGGCCAGAAAAGGCTGAAGAAGTATTAGCAGAACCTATTTTATACAATGAAAACATTAAGATTGGTAATAAAATGATAAAATTCAACAGCTGGAATGAAAAGAATGTTAATAGAATATTCCAGTTAATGAAAGACAATGGTGATTTTTTAACACTGGAAGAATTTAGAGCAAAATACAGAATACAAATAGACTTTCTATCATATGCTGGTATGTATAGCATCAATAAAAAAATATAAGAAAACAAGGATTCCATATTGAGAATAATATCCCTTTAGAATACAATGCAGCACTCAAAAAGATATACAATGTAGCGGAAAAAGGATCCCAAGTATACTATAAAATATTAAACAAAGACTGTGGGAGACCAAACTGTTGTACCAAATGGGCTGACAAGTTAAACAGAGATATACCCTGGAATGTGTGTTTCCAGAAAATTCACTTTACAAAAGATATCAAACTGAAATGGTTGCAGATAAGAATTGTTCACAGAATTATAGCTACTAATGTAGTATTAAAAGAAATGGGAATAACTAATAATGAAAAGTGTAGTTTTTGTAACCAAGAGAAAGACAGTATTGAACACATGTTCTGGAGGTGCAAACATGTTAAGAGTTTTTTGGAAAGCATTAGAAAATGTATTTAGGGAAAAATGTCCAGTGGTGTGTAATCTACAATTTTCAGAAAATTTAGTCATATTTGGAACTGAAGTCAACTTAAAAACTGATGCAGTATTTGATTTGATAATCTTAATAGCAAAGAACTACATATATAGATGTAAAAATAAATAAAAGCCACCCAATAGTTTTCAGTGTTCAAAAAAATACTCAAAGAAAGATTCAGCCTTGAAAGACTAATAGCATCAGCTAATAATGACCTATGCAAGTGTGAAATGAATGGATAAATTTTAAACCTTTATTTGAAGACCCCAATGAATAAGCCAGAATAATTCATTCATTCTCTCCTTTAGCAAGATTTTTACCATCATTACTAGTATATCAGTATTATTATTACCAGTATTATTTTTTTTTTATCAATGTTAATACTATGATAGTATTGTTGGTAGTGTGATCACTGATAATGTGATATTATCCTGTATTGTGTTGGGTTATAGTGTGAAAAATAACTGTGGGAGAGAATGGATAATTTCAGCTAAATAGAAAATATGCGTATGTATAGAAATCACTGTGAATGCTGATTGACAAAAGGGTTTGTTTACCAATGTTATAATTATTATGATCAAAATACGTTGCATGATTGTTGACGGTCATTGGAATGAAGAAATAAAAATGTTTAAAACACCGTGATTAAGATCAGAGATCAGCCATTCTCACAACATGCCACCCGCACACGGCTTGCCGCTGCCTTTTATCCTCGAAGCCGTCTACCGTGACAACACATGACATGTGCGCCTGGGATAATGGGTATAATTCACTTCCATCAACTCCATCTATCACCGCCTAGTTTCGTTCAGTCACCCCCCCCCCCCCACCCCTGCCCCCACTCCCCTCTTCTTCTCCCTCGATCACCATCACCTTGTTTTTTTCACCCCTCCCTTCTCCCCCCCTCCTCTTCTCCCCCTGTTTCTCCAGCCCTCTCCCCCCCCCCCCTCCCCCCCCCCCCCCCCCCCCCCCCCCCCCCCCCCCCCCCCGCCTCTCTCCCTCTCCCGTTCGACAGTTTTCAGGTCATTCACTCTCTTTACCCTTCCCGACTCGACTTCGTGCTTTCTCCTCTCTCTCTCTCTCCTCTCTCTCTCCTGCTGCTTCTCCCTCCTCTCGAACATGCCATACGCGTCTGTCTGTCCTCTCTCTATTCTTCTCTCCTCGTTCTCCCCTGCTCTCCCCTCTCGCCTCCTCTCTCCATCTCCTCTCTCTCTTCGCTCCTCTCTCCCTCCGTTCTCTCCTCTCCGCCTCCCAATCTCTCTCCCCTCTCTCACTCTCCTCGTCTCTCCCTCTCTCCTCTTTCACTCTCATCGCTCTCTCCTCCCGCCTCCTCTTCTCCGTCGACCCTCCTCGTTCCCCTCTCTCCCTCATCACCAGTCCCTCATCTCTCCTAACCAAGCCCTCCCTCCTCCATCTCTCCTCTTCTCCCCTCCCTCACCCCTCTCACCCTCTCCCGCTCCTCCCCCTCCCTTCGCCCCAATCTCCATCAACGCTCTCTCCCTCTCTCTCCCTCTCCCCCCCCTACTCCTCCCAGGCCCAAATCCTCCTCCATCGCTTCCTCGTCCTCCCTCCCTCCCCCTCCCCCTCTGCCTCCCGTTTCTCCCCTCCTTTCGTCGTCCTTTTTTTTAATCTTTACAACTCCCCATCCTACCCCCCACCCCCCTCCCCATCACCTTCTCCAATCACCCATTCCATTCCACAACCACCACCTCCCTGTCCCCCCCCACGCCCCCCCTCCCCCACTCCTCCCCTCTCTCCCCCCCCCCCCCCCCCCCCCCCCCCCCACCATCTTCCCTCGGCCATCAGCCCCCCCAGAGTCCCAAGGGAGAAGGACACGCCCATTTGCGCGCGGTGGCTTCTTCTGGGTCTCCGCGGAGCGGACCTCGTTCTGATCTGGGCACGCGCAAATCACCACGTGACACGCACTTGTCCTCCTGTGTTTTGATTCTGCCCCCCTTCCTCCCTCCGTCCTACCTCCTCATCTGCACCCACTCTCACCTCCATTCCATCGGTTCCTGACCTTCCTTCGTCCGCCGCGCGCGCGCGTTCGCACACACACACACACCACACCACACACACACACACACAGAGCCTCCGTCCTGCCCTCTAAACACACGATGTTTTTTGCTTCGTGACGCACAAAAGAACAAAACAAAAAACAAAACCAAACAAAACAAAACAAAAAAGAAGTAAAAACAAACAAACGAACAAAACACGATAATGACGGTGATGGTGAAGTTGCAGGTACTGGCAGGAGAGGATATAAAATTTGAAAAAAAGCTGGATTTCTTACATCACTAACACACACAGAACTAAACCGTTTGACCTACAAATTTTAGAAAATGCCACAGAGAGAGAGAGAGAGAGAGAGAGAGAGAGAGAGAGAGAGAGAGCAAAAGCCATTGAGATGGTACAGGAAGTGAGACTGAAAAGAAAGTAACCACACACACACACACACACACACACACTGTAAGAAAATGTCGTTTTTTGTCAAACAGATTCTTAAAAATGCCCAGGTAGTGTCCATTTTTGACATTATTTTATTATTCCCACCCGGTTTCACATTTTTTTTATTTCTCTCGTGCGAAGAAAGAGTTCTTTTCTTTCAAAGACTGTTGTATAAAAAAAAAAATTGTACAGATATACATAAGCGCATACATCAAAGTGCGTTGCATTATGACCAAGGAATATTTCATTTTTATGGAAAAAGAAAACTGATCTAAAAACTAAACAAAACAAAACGTGTCATTTTAGTTAGAATTGAATTATATATTATATATCTATATATATATATATATGTGTGTGTGTGTGTGTGTGTGTGTAAAGAGAGAGAGAGAGAGAGAGAGAGAGAGAATCAATTATATAAATGGATAGATAGATATAGAAAGGTAGGTTTAGATTAGCTAAGTGGTTACACACACACATACACACACACACACACACACACACACACACACACACACACACACACGGGGGGGGGGGGGGGGGGGGGGGGTACACTGAACAATTTAGTAACAGGAGAAAACCAGTGCTGGCTAAACAATTCTTCCATCTTTACATTAATGACTTGGCAAAGATTCAAATGGAAAAAAAAGGCAGAGATGTAAAGAAAATAAGAATGAGAAGTCAGTGAAGTATGTTATTATAATTGTAAGATTCTTCACTACGCAGCCTACCGAGACGATCGTCGTCTATCTTGAAGACAGAACCATTCATATTGTCTGCTCCTAGACCTTTCGTCCGCTGGATCGGACTCGTCAGGGAGGCACGGATGATGGTGCCTGTGCTCCCTTGGCATCAAATAGAGATATACCACAGTCTATGATTCCATGCTATTCTCACCATCAAGGGTTCGAAAACGGAAGACAACAGCACCCCAAAGCAGCCAGTGAAGTGTAGAAAAGTGTAACGGAAAGAAAGTGCGGTAAAGAAATAAGTTGCTGAAAAACTGTAATCATGTATAAAATTTAAGGGTAAATCCTTGGGTCTATACTCGAGGATCCATTTAATGATGCAAAGGAGATCAAAAAGTGTCAACAGTCAGAGTGGTCAGCTCAACTGTTAAGTAACCAAAGTATATATTCCCAGCAGCTAAGAATTGGGCCTTTACTTGGATCTCGTAAGAGATGCAATCTCCTACTGATTAGCCAAGTAATTTTATGTTAAACAATTTAGTACATTTTATGTTAAACAATTTAGTACAGGGAGAAAAAAAGTACAGGCTAACAATTCTTCCATCATTATAATAATGACTTGGCAAAGATTCGAAGGGAAAAAAAAAAAAGTGGGGGGGGGGGGGGGGGTGGGAGAGAGAATAAAGAAAATAAGAATGAAAAGTCAGTTGCCCTATTGGATATATTTACTGTGTTTTTCTCTCAGGAAGATTAATAGTAAAGCATCATATATATGGCATAGATGACCCTCGTATTCCATTTTCATATTGTCTGCTCCTAGGCCTTTCGTCCGCTGGATCGGACTTGTAAGAAAGCCACGACTCATAGTGTCTGTGGTCCCTTGGCATCAAATCGAGATATGCCACGGTCAAGAATTCCATGGTAGTCTCACCACCAAGGGTTCAAAACACACACACACACACACACACACACACACACACACACATATATATATTATATACAAAGGGCAGGAGACATCACTGATCCTCCACTACTTCTATCATACGCGTACACTTCTCCGTCCTTTATGGCCGAGCTGACCACAGACGGACGGGAAGGTGGATCTGTCCCTAGGGAGCATACTGAAGAGCACAGAGATGGTAGAAGCCAAAGTTCTAGCACAGCGTCAGGGAGCAGAGGGGGGAAGAGAAGAAGCCAAGGACAGCACCACTGACCTGAACCCGTGACTCGGTGAGCCCGATCCGCAGAGCCAGCTCCTCACGCATGAAGATGTCCGGGTAGTGGGTCTTGGAGAAGCTCCGCTCCAGCTCGTTGAGCTGGGCGGGCGTGAACCTGGTGCGGTGACGCTTGGGTTTGGCGGGGCCTGCTGCGGACTGTTTCTCCGCGGCGACCTCTCCGGAGCCTTGTCCTCCGCCACCCGGAGCGGCCCCGTGACCGTGGGACAAGGTCATGTCCTTGACCTCGTTGTTGTTGTCGGCGGGATTGGGGTTGTGGAGGCTGTTGGCCAGGCCTCCGAGGGAGTCGTCACGGCGATGCTGGTGGGGGTTGTGGTGGGTCAGGGCTTTGTAGCCTGCAGACAGAGAGACGGAGAGAAGAGATCTTTACAGAGTCTTCGAACTCAACATTCACAGCCTGCATACAGACAGATGGAGAGAAGAGATCCTTACAGACTCTTCGACCTTAACATTCACAGCCTGTTTTCAGACAGACGGAGAGAAGAGATCCTTACAGAGTCTTCGACCTCAACATTCACAGCCTGTATACAGACAGACGGAGAGAACAGATCCTTACAGACTCTTCGACCTTAACATTCACAGCCTGCATACAGACAGACGGAGAGAAGATTGTCCTTGCAGACTCTTCGACCTTAACATTCACCTTCGCTCCCTATCTAGAACTTCTAGCTTCTCCATTAGCGAGATTCTGTTTGCGAATGAATGAGTTTGAGTTTCATCAAGGAGGTGTCACTGCGCGCGGACTAATCCATATACGCTACAGCACAGCTGTTAAGTTTCGAGACTACGATGCGAATGATTTAAAAGCTGGTGGGTGAAGGAGTGAATGACTCAAATGAGGGAATTTAAGAAGACGGTTTCCTGGCTGGTCTTAGAAGATGTCTGACTTATGCATGATCCCTACGCGCTGGTCGGACCTTGAATAGTGTACCTGACATTGTCTGTGCCATTATTATCATTGTATGTGTGTGTGGTGAGTGTACACGTGTGCCCGGGGACTTTGATGTTGGTATTTTTAATTCCTGCATTTGCAATCTGCAGTCTGTATTATCTGTTGTTATACTTGTGTGTGTGTGTGTGTGTGTGTGTGTGTGTGTGTGTGTGTGTGTGTGCGCGCGCGCGCGCGCGCGCGCGCGCGCGATCTGTGGACTTGTGTGAACATGGGTATGGGCTTGCGTATGAAATCATTTCAATCCACGATCATAGCAAGCACTCTTCGACTTCAAGAATGATGTCCAAGCACAAAAGAAGTGAGCATGAATGTTTGTTTGCTTTGCTTTGTTTGTTTGTTTCTTTGCTTTTTTTTTTCTCTCTATTCTTCTCACTGATATACAATGTTTTGTTTTCCTTTAAACGAATACCTTCACAAACAAGACCTTGGTGAAGACAAGAAGACTGCGATCTACACATGCGTCGCCTCCACAATAAGGCAGAATCTCCTCTACCTTGGCTGCATTAGTCGTATGCTTGAACCCTGGACCTTAGTATTAAGTGAACACAACTGCTAATAATCCACTAAACTAAGCGGACCGGCCATACTGACTACGCCATGCATGTAAGCAGTGGATGGCTGAGAGCAGGCGAGAGCTTGCCGAAACTGGGTTGTGAAAGGTGCCACTGAACGCTGTCAAAGTGACTCGGCGGCAGTGCTGTGTCTCCTCTAGTGGGGTGTCTCATGGCGATGTCCTGATACAGATACATTAGAACTGTCTGTGGGCTGCTGGTGCGAATGAGATAAATCATACCTGGCAGTGTATGTGGGGGGAGCCGGGATGAGTGCTGTGGGATTATTGTTAACCTTAAAGGACATAGAAGCAGATCAGACCTAAGCAAACAAACAACTGTAAAAAAAAATTTTTTAAATGCAAAGTCTGTAAACGTACTCTCATTTTAGATCTTGAGTACGCGTGTTAAAAAAAATCGTCAATCAAACTTGTGTCAATTAAAAAAAAAAAAAGTCACAATCAAACATGTGGCATAATGTATTTCGTCACTCGCCAAGTACTTTCTGAGATATTCCATGAAGAAAAATACCGTTTTGGGCCGTTATAGCCGTTAGTAACGGCTATTCTGGTAAAACAAAAACACCGGTTATCATATCTACAAATTTTTCAGAAAGATCGGCCCAGAAGTTTTGTCTGGAGCGAGTGGAACACATTTTGACCACGGACACACGGACAGACAGACAGACAGACAGACAGACTGACAGAGCGTTTCTTTGTTTCCATTGTAAAGTACTCCCTGTTCTATAAGAACTGGGAGTAAAAAAAAACAAGATGCAAAGCATACAAACGTACTCCCAGATTATCTTTCTGAAAAACGTCACAATCAAACATGCGTCATAATGTATTTGACGTCACAATCAAACATGCGTAATAATGTATTTCGTCACTGAGAGATTCCATAAAGAAGAAAAACCGTTTGGGGCCGTTATAGCGTTTGTATAGCCATAATGAACATACCTACAAATTTTCAGAAAGATCGGCCCAGAAGTTTTTTGTCTGGAGCGAGTGGAACACATTTTGACTACGCACAGACGCACAGACAGACAGACAGACAGACAGCAGTTCTTCGTTCCCATTGTAAAGTACTCCCTGTTCTATAAGACCTGGGCGTACAAAAAGGGGAGAGACGAAACACCTTGTTCGTTTATTTGTTTATGACAGCAACACTACAGGCCACTTACTGTTTCTGTCTGAGGCCTTTAACAACAAAACCACCACCACCACCACCACACATTTCCACACACACACACACGCGCGCGCGCGCACACACACACACACACACACACACACACACACGACAAAAACTTATGGGGACAAGTCATCAAGATGGCGGAGACAACAAGCCGCTAAATTCAGAACGTGCGGGGTTTTTTCACAATACTCCAGGAATGACTAGGACATGGAGTACAGGGCATGTACACAGATCGCAAGAAAGTGGCGATGAAGCAGCAAGTAGCAGCACCATCTCTGAGATAGGTGCGGCTACGAAGAATCAGAGGGATGTTCGAAACCACGGTAAGAACGTCGCAGCGAAGAACGCTAGATCAGCTGAGTCGGCATCTACCACTACCAGCATGTGTGCTTCTATCAGTCTCCATCCATTGAGCAACGAGGTCCTGCTGAGGAAAATACATGAAATGACAATTTCTTTCCTGTGCTCCCGAATCTCTTCCCTTGAAACGGCCGTACGAGACACCCAAGCAGCAAACAAAGTACAAGCAGAACATCCAAAAGAGGTCTGTCATAACTCGCAGACAGAAATAAATGAAAATTCTTGGACATACGCAGATGCAGCCAAGCATATTTCACAAAAACAAACAACGCACAAAACCACTCAAAATGAACTGAAAAACACGAAACCAAAATCTGAGAAGGTACAAAAAGAAAGGAAGAGAACAGATGATGTTAAAAGAAATGACGTAAACTAAAGAAATGATGTTTTGACTTCTGACGCTAAAGAGGTGTCGGAAAAAAGAAAAGAAGTTCAAGATCTCCCTACAGCTGTAATCGTTCATGACTCTGTCATGACTGGCGTTCAGGGCGGACGGCTAGGTCTATCTTACGGGGTGAATGCGATCACAATGAAAGTACACAGCACTGAAGAAGTAGAAAAGGCAGTCAAATCTGCATGTGCTAGCAAATCTCCCGACGCAATACTGATTCATTGTGGGATCAATGATGTAAAAAAGAAGGATGCACCCACTGCTGCAAACTCTCTCATTACTTGTGCAAGAAAGATTTCAGAACAACAACCGGGGTGTAAAGTTATCATAAGCAAGATTGCTCCAACAAGGGATCCAACTTTAGTTAGAAATAAAAAGAAGTCTTTTCAATGCTATACTGTCCAATGAACTCTACAAACAGGATAGAATAACCACCGTGTATCATGAGAACCTAAAACCAGTCTGAACTTCATGAAGGACAAGATTCATCCCAATCGAAGAGGAACCAGCGTCCTAGCCGGAAACATAGGGAGAGCCTTGCGGAACCTCTTCTGGGGTGACTTCACGTCGATCCAGACCACGACACAATAGTCTGCCACCTAGAATACAGCAATATTCCCGACCCCCCTACTACTACACACGGACTTCCACGACTATCAAGCTTCATGGTGGAACCCTTACGATGTGTTGTACGACTATTAACTACATCCTAAAGAGGAGCTGTAGATAGTGTTCACGTCTTGATTTGGAGTTGCAGACAGTGTTCCTGAGTATATTATAAAAAACCTGTCATTTTTTCGTCTGAAAGACGGTTGTAGTGTCCAACTACCAATCCTCTTTACTTGAAGACGTGTGCAGAACAAATAGTTATTATCTTTGTATTTTGCCTACTATTTTCATACGCACACACATTTCTTTTCCTTTTTTTTTTTTTCTCTTTTTTTTTTTTTTTTTTTTTCTTTTTTTCTTTTTTCTTTTCTTTTTTGACGTTGTTATTCATGTGATTTCTTTTAGATTCATGCGTTAAATTATTTAGTACATTATGTAGTTACTTTGACGGCCTTTGTAGAATTCATATGATTCTTAAATAATGTTTCATATAGTCAATCGATAGTACATAACTTGTCGTTTTTTCAGTGGAATTGTAGATCTATAACTACAAACCAAGCATACTTACGACATCGTCTTTCTTCAAACCCATACGAAGTTTTGATATTACAATCATTAAATATTATCTGTTCCAAACTGCCCAGTTTGCCTAACTATTATTTCCGTCCAGTATACGACAAGGGAAGTTCCAACGGTCACGTAAATACTGCAATATATATACGTGAAGGACTTCAGTATAACATAAGTGTATCACCAATCCCAAAATCCGTCAGTGATGTACATGCATCCATAGCCAATATAAAACTTGGTAATTCTTTTACAATGAATGTTATGTCAGTATATTTTCCTAAAGGCCCGAATGATAAGAATTCTGATTGGCTACGCGCTATAAAAGATCAACACTGTAATAAGTGGTTAACAGCGGGCGATTTTAATGCTCACTCGCCCTTCTGGGAAAATGATTGTAACACGGTTACCAGTAATCGCCTTGTTGAAAAGATCGTAGATAGTTCATTTCACCTTTTAAACGATGGCAGTATCACCCGGATCCCAGATATATCCAAGCATAGAGCTACAGCTATAGACCTTTTCTTTATCTCACCAGAACTTGCTCCATCTTGTACATGGGAAACATGCAAAGATACTTTAGGTAGCGATCATTTGCCTATAATTATAACCATTGTTAAAGAAAATATTCAGGGGTAATAATCATGTACATGATACACCAGTGAAATACGACTATAAGTGTGCAGACTGGGATAAATTTAAAACTATTCTAGCTCGTCAAAACTTCGATAATGTATGCAAGAGCATATTGACATCCAATATTCAGAATTCAAGGATGCAGTTATTTCGGCAGCTAATTTATCAATCCCAAGACTACAAACCACAAAACAGTCTAAAATGTGGGGAATATCTGGTGGACTAACGAATGTGAACAAGCTGTTAATCTAAAAAAAAAAAAAAAAAAACAAATATAAGGTGTACATTAAGGCGAAAACAGAAAAAAAAAATCTAGATGAAAATTTACGCAAACAGTTAATAGAAGAAAGTCATATCGAAATGAAGAAAGCAAAGATACACAGTAATAATGTAATAGCCAAAGCAAAACGGCTATATTGGAATTCTTTTTGCACACAAAGGAAGTACAGATAATAAAGACTTAGATAAGGTTTGGAACAAAGTGAAATGCATGAAAAATGGAATTAGACTTCCAAGCTATCCAATAGAATCTAATAAGAATAAGTTTCCATCTAATGGAGAAAAGGCGCGGAAACCTTCGTGGACATGTTTTTTCTATGAATAGTAAATCAGAAGGTCTGTCCTCAAACTGTAAAATATATAGAGAAAAAGAACAATTGCAGCCTCTCTAGTCAGACCCTCTTCCTGATAATGATCTCTCTATTAATGCACCGATAACAATCAGTGAGTTGAAAAGTGCAATATATGGTATCAGCAACAACAAAAAAATGCTCTGCTGGTCTTGATATTGTGAGCAATGAAATGTTAAAACATCACCCTGATAACTGCATTGTTTTTCTGCATCATATAGTTCAGAATTGCTGGGAAAAATGGCGTTGTTCCTCAAATATGGAAAGATTCAATAGTCGTTCCAATTTTAAAACCTGGTAAACCTATGAATGACAAAAACAGCTACTGCCCTATAGCTCTCACTTCCCATTGTGGTAAACTTGTAGAAAAAATTGTTTTAAATAGGCTCATGCACTTTTGTGAAAAGAACAATGTAATACCAATTAATCAAGCTGGATTTATGAAAGGAAGATCTACAGCTGAGCACTAGGTTAAATTATCTACTCAAAAATAATGCATCAGTTTGCTCGCAGGAAAAGTATACTCGCTACCTTCTTTGATGTTAAAAAAGCCTATGACCAAGTCTGGCACAGGCGCTTGTTATATAAACTGAAACTGATTGGAATATCTGCAAACATGTACAATTATATTAAATCATTTTTAAATAATAGAAGTATGTTAGCTAGAGTAGGAAGAAGACAGTCAACACTCAGAAAAAACTAGACATGGGAATTCCACAAGGTTCAGTATTAACACCTATTCTTTTTAACATCCTTATTCACGATCTCCCAAAAGTAGTCTCCAAAAATGTCGTTCTAGTGCAATACGCTGATGATATCTGTATGTGGATGAAAGTAACTCTGAAAAAGTCAACCCCACAAAGAGCACAGAATTATGTTAGAAGACTATATCAAAGAGATTTTGATAGCATAGGGAACTATATGAGAGAAAATGGTCTGTCCTTGTCCACTGAAAAAACAAATATGATGTTGTTTAATGCAGGAAGCAATCCAGAAAATTTACCAGTCTTCAAACTTCTAGGGAACCTTTAGAATATAAACAAAGTATTAAATTTTTAGGACTTTCCTTTACTCCAAAATTATCTTGGAATATTCATTTTGAATCTATATTAACAAAGGCTAGGAAAAGTTTGAATTTACTAAAGATCATTAGCAGACTACCCTGGGAATGGATTCAAAAACTCTACTTCATCTTCTTTTGCTCTTGTTAGATCAAAACTTACATACGGTCAGAAGTGTACTTTAGCGCTCCAAAATTTCTTCTAAAAAAGTTACAAAGTTTGGATTGCAAAACCATTAAATTTGCTCTCGGTATCCCTCCTTCATGCCTCAAACGCAAAGACATATAGAGAAGCTGGAATATTGCCCCTTGATGATTATCGTGAACTAGCTGCATCAAAATTTGTCATAAAATCGAGTGCTAGTGATAATTACATTCAAGATTTTAAAATTAGATCCGACACTGACTTCCAAAAAGAGGCAATTACGATTAAATCGCAAGAAACAATAGCTACATATACTTCTGATTTGATTAAATGTTCAAAAATAGATATTAAAGAAGTGGCTAAAAAAACCCATCTTCTTCATCTATTCCATCATGGGAGATACCAAAACCTATTCTTGATACTGGTTATTCTGATATTAAAAAAAGGGTAAATATTAATATCATCACAAATCTAGCAAAATCACATGTATACGAAAGATATCAAAATCATTTTCAGGTGTTTACTGATGGTTCCGTTTTAGATGATGGAAAACTTGGTGCAGCATTTGTTATTCCTTCCCTTAAAATTCAAAGATCGTTCTTTCTGGGTAGCAATTTATCTATATATTACAGCCGAATTAGTAGCTATAATGATGGCAATGGAATTTCTAACAGATCGTCCCATTAACATCGCTCAGATAGTTTTCTTTGTAGATTCAAAATCAGTCCTACTTGCCCTTGACTCCTCTAATATATCGACACGACCCGACCTTGTGTTTGAAATTAAATATTTTTTATACTGTCTGGTGTCTAAAGGCATTATTATAGAATTTTGCTGGATTCCTTCGCATACTGGTATACTTGGAAATGAATTGGCTGATAGGGCTGCGAAAAAAGGTGCTAAAAAAAGCAGGGTCATTTTCTGAGTTGAAAATAAAACCGTCAGTAGTAGAATGTTATCGTACCCTTGAATCGACTGCACGGAAGAGAGCTCAAACAAATGTTGATACGTCTACCGAGATTTCATCCAACCAATGGGAAGCTTTTCCAATAGACCTTGTATTAAGAAAAATGCCTGATCTTCCAGTTTATTATTCCAGACAAATATCTTCCCTTATAATTCGATTAAAGCTAAATGCTTTGAAACAAAAGTTTAGTAAGAATACTAACTGTATTTGTGGTAAAGAGATAACACTGAACCACATTTTGTTCAATTGTCACGTTGACTACTTTCTTACCAACAACATTTACGATCCAATACTTTTTCTGAAAAAAAAAAAACTGCAAGATCTACTTTTCGAATCATTCTCTGCTGATCGAAATTGCTGAATACTTAATACATAGTCCGATTGGGGTTTTTATTTAGATAGTTTTGAGCTAAATCATTTTGTTTAAGATAGTGAAGGATTTTTGTTTTTTTGCTACATGTTAGTTTTTTTTCCCTCTAATTGTTGTATTTAAGATTAATGATCTGTTTATTGTGCGAATGAACACATACATGCCTCTCTCTCTCTCTCTCTCTCTCTCTCTCTCTCTCTCTCTCTCTCTCTCTCTCTCTCTCTCCACTCCTCATCACTTCCTGTTGTTGCTGCCGTTGTTTTCGAGGTAACGGAGATGGGTCATGTGGGTATAAAGAGATATAGGGGACTCCCGAAGTTGGATTGGGGGGGGAGGGGGCGGAGAGAAGCAGGGGATGAGGGTCCTGTTTCTTCTCTCTCTCTCTCTCTCTGTCCCCCCTCTCTCTCTCTCTCCCTTCCTCCCTCCCTCTCTCTCTCTCTCTCTTCCGCCACTTTCATCTATCGGCCCCAAACTCTCCGCCCCCCCCTCCCCTCCCCCCTTCTCTCTCTCTCTCTCTCTCTCTCTCTCTCTCTCTCTCTCTATTTCTCTCTCTCTCTCTTCCACCACTTTCATCTATCGGCCCCAAACTTCCCCCCCCCCCCCCTCCCCCCCCCCCCCCCCCTTCTCTCTCTCTCTCTCTCTCTCTCTCTCTCTCTCTATTCCACCACTTTCATCTTTCAGTCAATACATGCAATAAAACGGAAATGAATCAACCATCACAAAGGCACTAGGGAGAGCGCAGACTCGTGCAACGGCCACATGGATCCTGCCCCCCCCCCCCCAAACACACACACACACACACACACACACACACACACACACACACACACACACCTGTAATCCTAACCCGCACCCAGTTCTAAAGGGTTTTCCCCAGCCTATCTTTCCACCATGTATCATTCAAATCCGTGCTGTCAATTTCTCGTCATTTCGCTGAGAGACAGACCAGACAGACAGACAGACAATCAAATGAACGCTAACTGAAACCACCACCTTCGCGAAGACAATAAAAGAAAGAGCCGTAAGGGAGATCACTGATGTGTAGCATTGTGTTGCTGGGTAGCAGTGTGTTCACACTTGATCGGACTTACACATTTATGCGTTGTTGTTTGTTTTTGTTTTTTTTCTTCGTTGGTTATAGTTCTTCTTCTTGTTAGTTTGTTTATTCTTTTTTTAAGGTAGTGTTGCATCTCTGTTTTAGCGTATGATTTCTATAGGGTCCGACTTTTTTGCTTACATTCGCCCGGGGACTTGAATGTTGGTGTTGCATTTGCAATCTACAGTCTTTATTGTCTGTTGTTATACATGTATGTGTGTGTGTGTGTGTGTGTGTGTGTGTGTGTGTGTGTGTGTGTGTGTGTGTGTGTGTGTTTCCCGTATTCTCATAAAAAGCTTTTTTTCCCCAAAAAATATTAATGCACATTTATTCACAAGATGATAGTTTTCTTTGATCAAACGATAACATTGATCACTTTAAAAACAAAGGAAGTTAAAACATATGTTTGTGTGGCAAAAAAAATACAAAACACTAATATTCTTTTTCATTCTAAGCAATTAAAATCTTGTCTGCCTGTGCTCCCTAACAATTTTCTAGAAGAGGTTTTAACATGTTTATCGCTAATGCTGTTGCAATATATCGTTTCACCAGACTCCTATTATTTCTGTTTTGTGAATATGACCTGATATTTATTATCTTTCATTATGATTAACTTTTGTCCGTAAGAATGCTGTTGTACGTTGTACTGTAGCTGTTACTATTGTTGTCACTGTCCTGTAAATCCCTAGTTCGCTGCCTTAAATACTTCGTCTTCTATCGCTTAGTGTGGATAGACGCATTGTTGGTGAACCAACAACACACATGTACACGCTTTATTCTGACGAATTTTCATCACAATTATAACCAATCAGGCGTCCTGATCAGGCGTCGTCAACCTTCGCGTCATAAGCCACTCCTACATCACACACACACACACACACACACACACACACACACACACATACGCGCGCGAGCGCACATACGAAAAGCTAATTAGGCGTCAACTTTCGTGTTACAATTCAATCTTACATCACAGCACACACACACACACACACACACACACACACACACACACACGCACGCACGCACGCACGCACACACACACACACACACACACACGCACGCAAACACACACACACACACACACACACACACACACACTCACGCACACACGCACGTACGCACGCACACACACACACACACACACACACACACACACACACACACGCACACACACACACACACATACACACACTGACAACTGTCAGCCGAGTGCTTCAAGAATACACAAAAGTATTTACAATCTCTCTGCTTAGCTGTGTGGTCACATCCGAAGAGCCGATGCGCGATACATCATAAACAAGGACATTAGCTGCAAAAAATCTTCTCTAGCCGAGGCAAGCGAGATATTCCACCTGGGCAGCAAAACAGTGGACAATAGTTAAGATCGGGGGGGGGGGGGGGGGGGGGGGGGGGGGGGGGGGGGGGGGGGAGAAAAGAAGAAAAAGGCAGGTTCAATTCGTGTCAGAAAAAAGCGGAAAACGACCAGCAAAGAATTTCCAGGAGGTGAAAGATCATGTCTCTACCGGAGGATTTTCACGAAACGTTTTCAACAGCATCCCCATATCAACGTCTTTTAATATAATTCATACTGTGCTCTACGTAGCCTCAGTGTCATGGAAGTCTCTGTAGACCTGCATTCTGGTAAGGCTCTATGGGACTGTTTCATAGCTTTTGAACCGAGTTCATCATGGAATTGGTAGCTTCAGTATTTGACTTGCGCTTCAACTTCAAAACCGAGTTGCTTCCACCTCTCTTCCGCCTTCACCCCCCCCCCCCCTCCCCCCCCCCCCCCCCCCCCCCCCCCCCCCACACACACACACACACACACTTCACACTGCCAGTTTATTAAAACTAGCTACGAGCCCTTTCAATGTGTTGTGTTATGCATGCATGTGTGTGTGTGTGTGAGTGTGTGTGTGTGTGTGTGTGTGTGTGTGTGTGTGTGTGTGTGTGTGTGTGCGTGTGTGTGCACGCACGCGCACGCGCGCGTGCGTGTGCGTATATGTGTCTCTGTGTGTGCGTGCGCGCGCCTGCACGCGTGCGTGTGTGTGTGTGTATGCGTGCGTGTGTGTGTGCGCGCGCGCGCACACACGCGCGTGTACGAGTGTGTGTGCGCGTTAGCGGCCCAACTGACTGCAGGCGAGGAGGTTGGGGGGAGGGAAGGGAGGGGGGCATGTCAGAAGATGTCACTTCATCAAACGTGATTCCTGACATTTCTGTTGAAATAAAAAGCAAATGCAAACGAAATTTGTTCAAAAAGCCTTCAAAGAAGACGTGTTTTCCTCAAAATCTTGGATCAAAATGAAAATTTTCTCTCTCTTTCAGAAACTCAAAACCGTGTCTGATGAAACATCCCTGAACAAGGTCTTCACGGACTACTGTGTAAAGTCTCTACGAGTCAGATATCATGTAAATCCCATCACTACTATGTAAAGTCTCTACAAGTCAGATATCATGTAAATCCCAACACTACTGTGTAAAGTCTCTACAAGTCAGATATCATGTAAATCCCAACACTATGTACACACATGTTTCAACACATGTATGCAACATGCCACGTCACCCTGCTTGTTTGTAAATTCAAATTTTCTGCAAAGGACAACACACTATAATACTCATGTTAACAGCAGTAAATTCATTTTCATTCACCGAGAAGAATGTACGGTGCTGCGGACGTTATAAAGTAGTAAATTCCATTTTCTTTCAGAGAGAAAAATGCACCATACTACTTGCGTTATAAAGTAATAAATTCCATTTCCCTTTCAAGGACAACAATACACTACACTGCTTACGTTATTCGAGTAGTGAATTCAACATTTTTCTTCAAGGAGAACAGTACATTGTAATACTAATGCTATGATGTAGTAAACTTATTTCCCTCAGCGAGGAGAATACATGATGCTGCATGCGTTATAAAGTAGTAGATTTCATTTTCTTTCACGGAGAAAAAACACACTATGCTGCTCGCATCAAAAAGTGTTAAATTCCATTTTCCTTTTAAGGAGAATAATACAGACTGTACTGCTCATGTTATAAAGCAGTAATTTCCATCTTCCTTTAGCGGAAAGACTAAATTGTGCTGCTCACGTTACAATGCAGTAAATTCCATCTTCCTTCAGCGGGAAGAATACACTATGCTGCTCACGTTATAAAGCAGTAAATTCCATCTCCCTTCATTGGGAAGTATACATCATGCTGCCCACGTTACAAGGAAATAAATTCTCTCTTCCTTCAGCGGGAAGAATACATTATGCTGCTCACGTTATGAAGCAGTAAATTCCATCTTCCTTCAGCGGGAAGATACATTATGCTGCTCACGTTACGAAATAGCAATTTCCATCTATCTTGAGCGGGAAGAATCCATTACACATCTCACGTTACAATGTAGTATCTTCCTTCAGCGGGATGAATACATTGTGCTGCTCACGTTACAAAGTAGTAAATTGCATCTTCCTTCAGCGGGAAGAGACATCATGCTGCTCACGTTACAAAGTAGTAAATTGCATCTTCCTTCAGCGGGAAGAGACATCATGCTGCTCACGTTACAAAGTAGTCTCTTCCTTCAGCGGGAAGTGTACATTATGCTGCTCACGTTACATAGTAGTAAATTCCATTTTCCTGCAGGTAAAACAATATACTATACTGCTCTAGCTGTTCAAACAATCAATCATATTTTCATTCAGGTACAACGATGCATTGTGCTAGCTGTTTATGCCAGTTCGGAAAATGAAATAGATTTCCTTTCAGAAAGGATAAAACATAATGCGGCGCACATCGTCTTGATTAACGAGTTCTGTTTTCAGAATGATTTCTTTATACTGTGCAAGCTCTTAAAACACAACAACAACAACAACACAACCGTATCATATCAAGGTTGTCACCGTGCTGAAATCAACTCTTCAAGTGATATTATTATCTTTAAAAAAAAAAAAAAAAAAAAAAAAAAAAAAAAAAAAAAAAAAAAAAAAAAAAAAAATCATGCTACTCCCGCTATTTGAAAAATAAAACATTTTCTTTCAAAGTGGTGCATTATGCTGTTAACACTCTTTGCAAAAAAAGTTATGATTTTCTGTTAAACAGAAAACTACATTTTCCTGCCCACGCTTTTTTGCAAACAGTGAATCATAATTACTTCCCTTTAGAGAGAGCACTATCTCATGCTGGTCACGCTGTCGGCAAAAGTATATCATATTTTCCTTCCGACAAACGGAACACCATGCTGTTCACGTTATTTCTTTGAAAAATAACTTCAAGAAAACTTACAGGCATAGATATAATACTGCTCACTATTCGAATGAAAATAAAATCAGGAGAAAATGCTGGAAGCAGCACATTTCTGCCGCTGTCTTCGACTTGTTATTATTTTTCCGCCAGCGTCTTTCGTTTGTTTGTTTGTTTGTTCTGCTCTAAGACAGAAGTCATTTGGCCAAAACAAACAAACAAACAAACAAAAACCGAACTTTCTCCATAATAACTTGAAAGATAATAAACAGTTCCCGTTTTCCTTCAGGGAGACCAATACACGGCACGGCTCACATTGTTCGAGAAAAAATACCATATATTTTTTTCCTGTCTCATATTCAGCATGCTTTCAAATCGCGTGATTTTTAAACGGACCGCACTGTTGCAATGCGTTACATAAAAACTGTGTACTACTTCCGCGTGTCATATAGATCTCGTCAGATCACGCCAACATTAGATACGCTCATGGCAACACATACATTCTCATGATCAGCATGCACTGGGATCCTTGAAAAGGAGATTGGTACCACTAAGCATTTACCAGTTGCCCACTAAAATACCGTCACTGGCACTTCAAAGGCAGAAACATCATTGTTCATGTGTCTAACATGGCATACCCCGCAGCCTGCAGGTTATGCAATGGTAGTATGCGCAACCTATAGATTATACACTCACAGTATGATGCAAGCATGCCAACTTTGTGACGATAAACAGGGGGTGGTGGAATAAAGACTATTGTGGGGAGGAGTGGCAGGTGCGGTGAAGGCTGGCAAAATAAAATTAGCAGTCCTCTCTGTCAAAGCAACTGTTTCACGTCGCAGAACAACAAATTACTGCTAAGATACATTTTCCTTTAATTTTTTTTTTTTCAGATTTCATATTATCAGTGGGGGAAAAAGTAGCAGGGAGTGGGGTGATAAAAATATGAGGGAATGGAGTGGAAACAATGTCAGGGAGTGGGGTGAAAGAACATCTGGCATTGGGGTGAAAAAAAATCAGGGATTGGAGTGAAGAAAAAATATTAGGAAGTGGGCTGAAAAAAATCAGAGATTGGGGTGAAAAAAAAAACACACACACACAGCAGGGAGCAGAGTTACGGTTCCTAAGATTTCCAGCTGATAAAAAAAAAAAAAAAAATTAAAAAAGAGAGAAAACCAGCTGAGAAAAAAAAGGGAGAAAATTAGTTTAAACGAGGGCACTCGACGTGCGTGATAGTGATAGAACGTTTCGCCCTACCTTCCACCACTAAAAGAAAAACAAGTGGTCATAACCAATACCAAAAAAAAAAAAAAAAATGTTCTCGAGATACCCATCTACCAGCCACACATGTAGATAAGAGGTGTATCAAAAACACGAAAAACACCCAACCACCACCCTTCCTAGCCTTAAAATGAAACCTTATCAAAAATGGAACAATACAACTAAAGCTGAAAATGTTCAACTGGACTGACAGCCATAGCAATATTGAACTGTCAAGACCTTCACTGTGTCCGGTACGCGACATCATCGCCTGCTCCGAGACCTTTCGCCCGATGGCTCGGACTCATCAGGCGGGCACGGCTGATTGTGATATGGTTGAGTTTTACGTCCTAACAGCGAAAGCTTGTTGGGACAAGTAGGTCTTTCGCGGTAGTCTTGGATGCCGTGGGGTTAAAGGTTCATGCTGGAGCTGGTCGGTGTTGTTCGATGGCGCTGATTGTGCTGCTAATTGTGTCTGTGCTCCCTATGTAAGCCCTATATATTGCCCTCGAAAACTAACCTGGCACACACACACACACACACACACACACACACACACACACATGTATGTATACAACACACACAAAACAACAGCAACAACCGATGAAGATGTCCAAACCAAACTGACATCAGTTCAAGACCGACAAATCCTTTTGGTCTCAACCACCCACAGATCAAGAGAGACAAACAAGCAGACGACTGCATACTTTCCACTAACGCCCGCTGTCCGACAGTTGCGGCCCTTTTGCATGCTGAACAAACCCATGCTACGTAGAGCAGGCACAAGTTGTTGTCAAGAAAGCTGAAACCGCAATGAATGCTGGGAGGAAATGAAACTGAAAGACCGAAGAGGAATGACGGTTTTGTATGTTTGCTTTTCTTGATAGTCATATGCACGCGCTGATATAGAACAAGAACATAATTATTTAATACACTGCCATTTGAAAAGCAGAGGATTTGCACGGCACAAGTGATCAGGTTGAAATATACAATTGGATCGATTCCATCGTCGTTACACTTTGCAAGATGACACAATAGTAGCAAAAGAAAGAACATACTGTGTATCAGGATCTTACTTTTTGTCTCTGGATGGTGAAAAAACAACAAAATATGTAAGCAGAGGTTGGAAACAGTCACTAAACATGAGCTTCGAGGCTGCTCTCTCTCTCTCTCTCTCTCTCTCTCTCTCTCTCTCTCTCTCTCTCTCGTGTTCGGAGTAACCTCCCTTGTCCTGCTACCAGCAAGACGCTCCTTTACCTTGGCTCCTCAAATTTTGTGTTAATTCAAGAAAACGTCCAACCATGCCAGTTGATGGTCTCCCACGTGCTCTTGAAAGCACGTTGAATTCAGTGTTAAAGGAAATTGACACTATCGTCATATATAATTGAAGGTGGAGGTAAACACTCTGTCGTTGTGCCGAGACTTTCAAAGACTTCCGACCACCCCTCTGCCACAGAAATCCAAGGTAGGGCTGTATATCGACATAAATGCCCTTCACCGATGACCAGGGACAAACGAAGAGCACAGACATACAGACAGAAACAACAAGGAAAGGCAAGTCATTGTTTCTCTTCCCCGTCTGGTCCGTTTTTATTAACGCCATCCAGCCTAGTCTACGCCGATGTATAAACTGACTGTAGAATGGACAGTGAAGAAAGCTGACTGTGATGCGAGTGTCCAGTGTGCTGGTCAGCCTCTCTCTCTCTCTCCTGCAAAGCCTGCACAGGGCGCACACGAAATAGACATGACACGGGACATTGACAAACAACCAGTGGCACTGCAGGAAAGCGACCTGAGTCTAGACAGCAAACTATACAAATCACATGCTGATGAAGACTGTGATAATGTGATACGAGAACATGACAGGCCGTGTGTACCACAAAACAACGTGAAACCGAACCAGCTGTTGAGGTAGGAAACA
>JADBJO010004283.1:75939-100939 GCA_016801955.1 Conus betulinus | reverse complement strand
AAACACAAACTGCTTTAAGATATTTGATGAATTCCAACAGCATCAGAACACGATTACATAATCTTGCAACATTTTCCGGCTTTGGTGGACCCAATATCGAATCATGAGTCCATATTGTGAAAGGATTCCAGCTTAGGTATCTGAATGGATTCTTTAAGCACGTAAAGCATTCTTACTATGTGAGCAGAAGAAAAAATTTACACCATCTGTAAATACAGAAATGTCGATGCAGGTTACCTATCCAAAATTCCATAGTAAAAACAATGGTCATAGCACCTAAACATTGTCAGTCCTTCAGCAGTTTTCAAAGAAAATTAAACGGTCTTCCGTTCACTGCAGCTCTTGCGCCATGGTTACTGTGATGAACATTTGCTATCACAATCGACATGAGCACATGTTTTCCCCACCCACATCGAGTGATGAATCGAAAAACTTGCGCGCGCGCGGGTTTGTATGTATGTATGTATGTATGTATGTATGTATGTGTGTGTGTGTGTGTGGTGTGTGTGTGTGTGTGTGTGTGTGTGTGTGTGTGTGTTCTTCCGGGCGTCCCATCTGTGTGCGTGCCGTGCGATCCTGCGCGCTTCTTTGTAGCTGCGTGTGTGCGTGCGTGCGTGCGAGTATGTGTGTGTGTGTGTGTGTGTGTGTGTGTGTGTGTGTGTGTGAGAGAGAGAAGAGAGAGAGAGAGAGAGAGAGAGGGGGGGGGGTTGTTGTTGTCAAATCAGTGCGATTATTTACGATAAGAAGGGGCGGGGTGAGGGGCGACAACGAACATTGAAACAACATGAACAACGCTAACACATGCAATTAATACTCTTCGCGATATAACAAGAGAGAGAGAGAGAGAGAGAGAGAGAGAGAGAGAGAGAGAGAGAGACAGACAGACAGACAGACAGACAGAGACCGACGGACCGACGGAGACAGACCGACAAACCGACAGACAGAGAGGGAGAGAGTACAAATACAAAAACGAATCTAATGTGTTCAGCAATCCGCCTAATCCGCCTTCCACAACAGGGGTGTGTGGGGAGAATAGTGCAACAATATGAACAACCTGTACGCAAGCAACTTTCATTCTTTGCGATGTGGAAACCTATTTCGCAATGCTTGCATAAATCCAGAGAGAGAGAGAGAAGAGAGAGAGGAGAGAGAGATGAAAGAGAGAGAGAGAGAAGAGAGAGAGAGAGAGAGAGAGAGAGAGAAGAAAAGAAGAATATGAATACGAGTTCTTATGTGTTCAGCTGTCCACCAATATATACAACACGAAGGGGTGGAAGTGAGGAGATAAACTTCAAACAATTTGAACACATATTCAAGCATCAAGTACTTTTCGAAACATGGAAACCACATTTCGGAAACCACAATTCGGAATGGAGAAAAAGAAGAGAGAGAGAGAGAGAGAGAGAGACAAGGCAGACACAGAGACAGACAGACAGACAGACACAGTGAAAAGTTCTGATGTTCCTCTCCCCCCCCCCCCCCCCCCCCCCCCCCCCCCCCTCCCCCTTTAATTGTTTTCCATCGTTTTCCTTTAATCGTGGCGTATTCGCTAATCTTTGTTCTAGACAGTCCGTGGGGTTTCCTTCTTTTCCGGTGTGTGTGTGTGTGTGTGTGTGTGTGTGTGTGTGTGTGTGTCCGTGTGTGTGGTCATGTCACAAATTTTAGCATGCCAGAGGTTTTTGTTTGTTTGTCTGTGTGTTGGTTTATTTGTTTTTGTTTTTGTTTGGTTTTTTGGTTGTTTTTATTTCTTTGAATTGAGCCGGAGACCAGGTAACATTAGAATGTTAACCTTCGAATGGGGTGGCGGCCGCTCTCTCTACAACCACGCCGTATTTTTGAGAATGTGGCCTGTTTCATGAATATCCTCTAAATTTGCTTTTTAGAAAAGGGAGTGTATATATATATATATATATATTCTCTTTTTAATTTATTTAGTTTAGTTTAGCAACTTCACACAGAAAAAAAAGTGCGAATCCGCTCGGATAATACATATCTCTTCAAGACAGACGAAAAGGTCATAGTGCAAATTTCTGTCAAACTAGGATACAACGTTGAGCTGAAGCAAACCGTGCAATATGTAAACACTTGCCTGTTAACAAACCACATAGATATTCTGACATGTTCTGAGTGTTCTTTCATTTCCCTCCCCTGCCCCCCCCCCCCCCCCCTCTCTCTCTCTCTCTCTCTCTCTCTCTCTCTGTAGTAGTAGTACTTTAATTTAACGTCTTTTCACAAACTATGTGATATTAGACGAGAAAGGAGAGATAGACAGACAAATAGAGGGAGATGGATAGAGTTTGTTCATGTTGCATACAAGTGTGTGTGTGTGTGGGGGGGGGGGGGGGGGGGGGGCTGGAAGTGAGCGGAGGGTGGTGTACATAACATCAGGAAACAATCTGACAAACGAATAAACAAACAAACCTACACTCACTAACAATATCAGATTAAAGCAAATACCGGACTGGACTACAAATCAAGCAGAAAGTAACTTTCAAAGCAAAATCAATATCAGAAAAAAATATCTGTCACAGACATGCCTGATAAATGTGGCAGAAATGCCTTCAGAGGCACACATTCGAACAAAACATGATCTCTTGTCAGTTTTGTTTCCCCGCATATGCATTTTGTTGCAGAGCTATATTTAGTTCTAAAAGCATCCAGTTTCAATCGATGAAATACTGAAACGAAGTTTCTGTATTGATGCATATCATAAATGTGCAGAGATTTTGGATGCTTTTGAAATGATCAATACTAAAAAGAGGATTATTTCGTGTCTGAACATGGGTAACAGCCTTGTTCTGCCCATTTCTGAAATATTCCCAAGCTGTTTGTTTTAAAAATGTGTTGACTCTCTTTCAAAGTGAACGGTATGGAAATACATAGATATTCTGACATTTTCTGAGTGTTCAGCATTTCCCTCCCCTGCCCCCCCCCCCCCCTCTCTCTCTCTCTCTCTCTCTCTCTGTGTGTGTGTGTGTGTGTGTGTGTGTGTGTGTGTGTGTGTGTTTGAAGGTGTACGTTTTTTGATGGCTTTTTCAATTACTATGTCCGTTTCATTTCTTTTGCTTTGTTTTGTTTCAACCTGATCGCTTCCGACTAGAATAGCCGCACTGGCGCACCACACGCGACAAACCTGCCTGGTTTTCACATGTTATAAACTGTTCATACTGTTTTACTTCCTGTTTTTTGTCTGATCGTTTGTTTGTTTGTTTGTTTTGAGTGGGCTGTAATAAACCCGACCCTAATGTCCTGTGTAGGGTGCGCCTATGGGCAAATGGTTTGAACGTTTGCCTGTGGAGATTTTCTTTCTTTCTGCGTACGCAGACTGATACTCCTGCGGACACTGCCTGTATAGACAGGCAGTGAAGTTTTGTGTGTATGACCGCTTTTTATCCCGCCATTAAGGCAGCCACTACCCAACTTCGGGGAAGGTGCATGCTATGTGTAAGTGTCATCCATACCAACGACCAAACTGGCCTTCTCTTCCGAAAGTTGGTGATGGGATTTTACGCGTGTGCAAGATGATGTGCGTGCGTTCACACACGGAACTTCGGTTTATATAGTCTCATTCGAAGGACTGTATGGGGAATGGAGTCAGAACCAATGTTAACTCCGACGGAAAAATCCCCCCTGTACCGAAATTCCAACCCGCAACCCCAGGATCACGAGTCCGGCGCTCCACCAGCTGAGCTGTACCGGCCCCCGCCTGTGGAGGTGATGAAGATGGTCGGAGTTCGTCCCACTCTCGTGCGGTCGAATCGTCTTGTCTTTTTTCCCGGCTTGAAAAGCTTCTCTGCCCACCAAGCAGGGCATGGGGGAGCCGACTTGATTCAGTTCAGGGAGTGTTGAAAGGCAGTGAACGGAGAAGAATGGGCGCCGCCTTCCATCCTGCCATGCGCTAGACTCGGCGAGCCTCTGACATCTTCACAGCCAACAGGCTATAGGAAATTTAAACTGTCTTTTCTTTTTTCACTTTTTAATGCCATGTGCAACGCAGCGATCGGTACATTCGCTCGATCTTATGGCGCATTTGGCCGATCTTTTGATCGTGCATAAATCGATCGATGTTCGGGCACTTTGCCCATAATATGACCTGACCCTGTCAACCTATGACAACGACATTGTAAACCCTCTTGTTAGTAAAAACGGATTGATGACTATGTGTTAGTATTGTTTCTGCCTTTAGGCGTGATTGTTCGTTCTTCATTTTCAGTGTCTTGAATGTTTGTTTGTCTTGCCTGCAGAAGATCAAAGAGGTCGAAACAAGGTTGGGTTTTTTTTTTTTTTTTTTTTTTTTTTTTTTTTTTTTTGTTGAAGGTTTTTTTTTTTTTTTTTTTTTTTTTTTTGTTGTTGTTTCTCTTTCGTTCGGCGGAACAGTAATTTTTGTTCTAAGTACGGTTCATTTTCCGCCTGCAGTCTCAGCTCACTTTGAAACCAACCTCCTCTGTCCTGTGTTTCAAACTTTTCTATCGCTGTGACTCGCGTGGTAGCTGACGATCGACTTAACGTGTAGGGAAACGGAAGCAACTGTACGGTGTTACCACTATGGGATGATGGCATTCTGTTCTTGCAGCTAAAGCATGTGTCAAGTCTGGCACTGGCTGCCTCTTCTTTGACAACAGTCTCCGTCAATTTTCAAACATTCTCACCGTGAATCAGTGTCAGGAAGATATTCGAAAATAACAGGTAAGCCTACTATATTACTAAGCCTGACAGCGTTTTGTAGTTGTGATGCTGCTCTTTTCTGTCAACTATACAAAAAAAAATGAAAACATTGTTTACCTTTCTTGTCATGGTTAATATACCAGTAGTTGATACGTTCACATCAAACTATCGACAAAATCCGCAGATATCGATTGAGTTTTGGTTGATCAATGGATGACTAAACGCGTAAGAGCATCGCTCGATAGCTCTGGAAGATCGACTGATAACGCTTCTCGCGCAGACTGCGCAGGGCACCGACACTTGAGTTTTCTTAGTATTTTTTTTTACAGATGTACACTCCCTCCCCCTGAACTTCCAATGATTCAGCCGTACATTACAAACTTAAAAAAAAAATAAACTGTTCCGCCGAATGAAAAAGACCACCAAATCACAAGACAAAACACGACGCGTTTCGACCTCTTCCGCCCTCATCAGGCAGGACAAACAACATTCAAGACAATGAATAAAAACAAAGAACAAAGTGGATGATTCCATATCCATTTTGCGCACAATTTGAGAAAATATTATCGATTGTTCGTTCTTTGTTTTCATTGTCTTGAATGTTGTCTGTCTTGCCTGAAGAAGACCAAAGATGACAAAACGCATCGTGTTTTGTCATTTGTTTGTCTCTTTCGTTCGGCCGAACAGTAATTTTTCTTTTAAGAGTTTTGGTGTGTGTGTGTGTGTGTGTGTGTGTGTGTGTGTGTGAGTGATAACAATAACAATAATGTTTATTCAGTCTTTTCTGGCCAACTGGCCCATACAGACAGGAGAAATGATCATTTAAATTGTATACGTGGTGAGTAGCAAAACATTTCAATCAAGATGTAGTTTGGCATCTGAGTTGATAGCTCCGCACATATAGATCGCAACTCCAAAGGCTAATTTTACATTGAGGGTTTGTGAACAGCTGTTGTACTTTTAAAGTTGATGGGAAACGGTAGTAATACAAAGTGTGTGTGTGTGTGTGTGTGTGTGTGTGTGTGTGTGTGTGTTGTTTGTTGTTGTTGTTTTGTCAGTTTTTCGCCCGCAGTCACCTTACTTTGAAACTTTCTTCAGCCTGATGTGGTGAGCCGGGTCCGATTTCTGTCCTCGGTTTTGTTTGGGTTTTTTTTCTGTTTTGTTTTTGTTTGTTTGTTTGTTTGTTTTGAAAATAAACCTGCCATGAAAACCAAACCGTTTCTTTATGAGGTTTCGATTTGATTATAATGGTAATGTATTCTCTGTCTCTGCTAATCGAATGGTACTTTGTGTGTGTGTGTGTGTGTGTGTGTGTGTCCCAACCTCTGCGCCACCCCAGCGGCAGTGCACCCCATACCGCTCATTTCCAAACACCCTGTCCACAGCCACAGCCCGGTCGGTCCCGCCGAATCGAATGATATTCAGTTTTCTCCTCTTAAAAAACACACACACAAGATATATCATCCTGTGTCGTCTGGTGATGTGTGTTCCCGCGCTGCCTCAAACGGTGGTGGCGGAAGAAAGTGTGTGTGTGTGTGTGTGTGTGTGGGGGGGGGGGGGGGGGGGGGATGGAGGACGAACTTTACAAATCGAAGGGAGGCAGCGGGGAAGAGAGTGCACACATCCTGTGTACTCAACATTTTCATTTTGGGTCTTGTTGTTCTATGTCAGCAAATTCTCCGTTGAACTTGCAACGTTTATGCTTTGATTGATTATGTTTTAGCATCGGTTTCGTTTTGCTTTGTATTGTTTTTCTTTTGATGTTCTTCCTTCATTTTTTCGTTGCCGAGAGGAATGGAGATAAACAAGTATTCATACTTATTCCACTACCTTCTGGGTGTACACGACGTTTTTTTTTTTTTTTTTTTTTTTTTTTTTTTTACCAGTTATAAACTCGGAGGGGATTTCACAATAAATGCGCCGCACTGCGTTCTGTATTGGTGCATGAAGATGAAACTTGGGTTTATTTCGTGAGATTTCGTGCAGCGGAGGCTTTGTGTGTGGTTTCAATCTTAAAACCATGTTACACTGCATTTATACTGGATTTTTAAAAGTATGGAATTAACTGTTCTTGATTTAAGAAGGCCCTCATTGTAAAGCAAAGAAAAGAAGGGTACAAATTGTAAAGCAAATAAAAACAAACACGATTCCCACGCGCAAGGAGTTAGTGTACACTTCACAGGCTTTTACTGAATATATCTTGACATACAAAAGTAACTCAATATATATATATATATATATATATATATATATATATACAAGAGAGAGAGAGAGAGAGAGAGAGGCATATATGTATGTGTGCGTGTGTGTGTTTGTGTGTGTGCCTGCGTGCGTGTGCGTGCGTGCGTGCGTGCGTGCGTGCGTGTGTGTGTGTGTGGAGGAGAGAGAGAGAGAGAGAGAGAGAGAGAGAGAGAGAGAGAGAGAGAGAGAGACAAAAATATCTTCGTATTTCAATTACATTTTCAAAATCTTCCTAATCAATCAATCAACAAAAAAACAAGTGAAGAGAAAGGTGTTCTTAAAATATTTACGGACGTTCAACCGTGTGCCCAGAAAAATGTTACGGACGTAAAGTCAAGCAAGCAGCGTTGGGAAACCTTAACCAACATAAACCAAGACAGCAATGCGTTTGCTTCATATTTTATCGACGTAAGACCAAGACAACAGCAGCGGGAAATCTTTCACCAACGTAAAGTCAAGACAGCAGTGTGTGAGAGAAATCTTTACATGAACACAGCAGTGTTGGAAAAATCGTCACCAGCTCTAAAAGTCATGACAGCTGTGCGGATGGGAAAGCTGTATATAACCGTGAAGACAGAGGTATCTGTAACATGTTTACTGACGTAAGTTCAAGACAGCAGCGCGTTTGGGAGAACTTTACCGACGTGACTTCAAAGACAACAGAGTGTTTGGAAATCTTTATCTAAGAAATAATAACGAAAGAATATCTGGAAATCGCTACCGAAAACTGTAGTTCAGATGGTGGCATTTTTGGAAGATCTGGACCGAAGTAAAGACAAAACAAAAAAAAAAAAAAAAAAAAAAAGTGAAGTCAAAACAGTAGAGCGTTTGGAAATCTTGATGTAAGAGATGGATAATAACGGAAGAGTATCTTTAAATATCTACCAACTTAAAAAATTATGATCGTGGCGTTTTGAAAACTCTGGAACGACGTAAAGACAATCCAATCCATGCATTCGGAAATCTGACAAGCAAAAAAAAAAAAAAAAAAAAAAAAAAAAAAAATGGTCAGTGACAGTGGCGAAAGTGGTGATGGTCAAGTCATGGGTGCGGTGGGTATGTCAGTGACATTACATGTCCGAGGTGTCTCCACTTTCTTCTTCCTGTTATTTTCGTCCAGGCGCACGAAGAGCAAACCAGAAGTGTTCCCTCCGCAAGATCAGAAGCGCTACGCGTCACACCTTAGTTTGAACTTCGGTCTGATAACGCAAGGTACAGTGACAGAATACCTCTTAATCTATTTTCTGTCGCATTCTTTTTTTTTTTTTTTTTTTTTTTTTTTTTTTTTTTACATGCTGTAGCGCGGATTCGCAAATGAAACCACTCGTGTTCTTTGCCTTTCTTTTTTCTTTTTCTTTTTCTTTTCACTCTCTTTTTTTTCTTTTTTTTTTCTTTGGCTTTATTTGACACCACAAACACCCAGGTGTTGCTCATACACTCCCCCGCCCCCTCCCCTCCCAAACTTTTGACGGCTACCTTTACGTGTTAACGTGTAATCATCTTCACAGGCAGGATTCTCCTCTCAATGGTGGCTAAGCCCCCCCCTCCCGCCATACACACACACACACACACACACACACACACTGACTGACTGACGGGGTTTGACGACCATGTGTCTTTCCTCGTGTCAATGCCCCAAAACACAAGATGAGGGAGGAGAACCGCTAAGGGAAAAAAAAAAAAAAAAAAGAAAAAAAAAAAAAAAAAAAAAAAAAAAGACGACGAAGAAGCAGAAGCGAAAGGCGGCGAAAAGTATATGAAGACTGACGGGTGGTTGGGGGGCCAAAGACTGAAGGCGCTCCATTACCCCCTTAACACCCCCCTTACAGCAAGCAACAACAGCTCGGGGTGTCACAACGGCAGCGCGGCTCGGCCTGCAGGCCCGGAACGTGCGGCGTCCATTTTAGCCTCAAATGAATTAAATCAGGCCGGGGCCCTATCAGCACCCTGCGCGATAATTCGCTGTAAACGAGCACAATTGGCGGTAAGTTGGCGAAAGGGACCTCAAATGAAAATGGATGGCAACCTCGCTGGAGCCTAATTCGGTTATCCACACTCAGGAGAGAGAGAGAGAAAGAGAAAGGGGAGGGAGGAAAAAAAAAAAAAGAAAAAAGAAAAAAAAAAAGAGAGAAAAAGACCTCCGGGGAGAAAGTAAACCCCGCCGTACTGTTGTGACAAGGTAAACTAGGAGCTAACACGCTCTAAAGCGGATTAGAACTGATCCGGCGAAAGGAGGCTCGGGACTTACCCTGCGAGGCGGACGCGGCAGCCACGGCGTTGACCAGACCTGTGTCATCTTGCATGTTGACGATGGCGATGTTGTCGACGTTGTGGATGGAGATGGAGGCTGCCTTCGGTTCTCTATACACTTTACGAGGGAGCCGAGGAGAAAGAGAAAAAAAAAAAAAAAAAAGAAAAAAAAAAAAAAAAAAAAAAAAAAAAAAAAAAACTCCACGGCACACAAAAAAACGAACAACACGGCCGAAGACACAGCCGGTCGTGACTCGACAATTATCAGAGGCAATTTTTTTTCGCTTGTCATCTTCGCTTCCAAGGCCTGCACGCGGCCCATCGGCAGTTGATTGGCTGATCTATTTCAATTACCCCAGTCTCTCAAGCTGCTTTGGCTTATTAACCATGCAAATGACCAAGGTCTGCTTGCAGGATGAAAATGCTCCAGTTTCATCAAGGCGGCGAGGCGGGCTTTGCTGTTCGGTGAGACGAGGGGCGGAGCTTAAAGAAACCGGGCCACGCCCACTGAACCGTCGCGTGCAGGCGTGTTTTTCGTTAGGAGGAGTGGGCTTTGTGTCTGTTTTCTTCTCTCTCTCTCTCTCTCTCTCTCTCTCTCTCTGGGGGAACTGACTCGCCAGTCCAGCATGCAGTTCAGGATGGAAAGCCTGAGGAAGAAAATGTCCGTCTCGGGATAAGGCGGGCACGATTTGCTACAAATCTGCCAGTGTACGTGATGTGTGGGCGCTGTGTTTTTTGCTTTGTTTTTAATGGTTAATGCTGGGTGGCTGATAAATTTCTTGAGATTCCAATAAATATCTTAAGAGAACTCTCTCTCTCTCTCTCTCTCTCTCTCTCTCTCTTGATAAATATCTTGAGAGAACCGTCTCCGTCTCCCTCTCTCTCTCTCTCTTGAATATCTTGAGAGAACCGTCTCTCTCTCTCTCTCTCTCTCTGTTTACTCAGTATGCACACTTGGAGCAGTGACTGAAACTTAAACTTGATCAACTCTCTCTCTCTCTCTCTCTCTCTCTCTCTCGTAGTGCCAGAGAAGTACAACTTGCACCCTTTCGGAACAGAAGTAATTGAATGCACATGAAACTTCTTGCATCGTCATGATTTGAGCCGTGTTCCATGAGGCTGAGGGGGTGGGGGACAGCACGTTTTCAGTTGTGCTGTTCACAATCCTATGAATTAAAAACAAAAATGAGAGTGGAGGCAAGAACCACACACGAACAGAGAACCACATCGAGGGATGACAATTTATTCGGCAAGTTTTTATAGGCACATAGGAGTCCTTGATTACTAAATTCAGTGACCTATTAAGCGTAACGGTATGAGTCCTTAATGACTAAATTCAGTTTCCTATTTGGTGAAACTTTGTCCTCAGAATAAAGAATGGCTGGTTTACTACAAAGTGCCTATATATTTAACTATATTGTATCATATTATATATATATTGCATAATATTTCATAGCCCTGATATTCCCCGCTCCAACCTTCTGTGGACCATTGGGCTCTGAACAGCTTGAAGTTATATGGTACAGAAATGACTTAGTTACTGGCGTCGTGGGCATAAAGTATATATACCAGGGTCCGTTTCAATGGCGTTTGTGCTCATTTGTCATCCCGGTGTCAGTTGAATGCTATGGTATTTCTGTCAAATATTCACAGGGATTTACTCTTTTCAGAAACGTCTACCGGCTTCATATGTGATCAAAATGAAGGTCCTTCATGATTTATTCCACTACTCGAGTTCTCCTCCCCTTCCCACCCTCCTCGGTGTCATATGAATTTGTTAAGCTGCAAATCAATGTTCGTACAGAAAGAGTGATACTGTTTTTTTTCTTTTTATTATTACAAATGATGTGTACAGACTGGCACGCACATACGTAAAGCAACAGCCAGTCGAAGCTTATGAATGTATTGGTCTACCATTAAAGTCCATTAAGCCCGTTGCAGTTTTACAACATCGTAGACTGCAGTAACTAGTTTCAAAGGGAGTTGACTGCAGGGAGAAAATGAAACAGGCTTACAAGAAAAAAAACCACTATATTTTTCTGCCAGACAAAAAAAGGGACACACAAATGACAGAACAAAACACGACGCGTTTCGAACTCTTTGGTCGTCTTCGGGAAAGAATAACAATGTTCCGGACAAAGAAAACGAAGAACGAGCAATCAACGTCTGAAATTATGTGCAGAAATGGACGTTGAATGAAACCGAGGCTGCTGGGAAGGACAAAATGCGAGTAAAGATAATAATAATGATGGTAATGATAATGATGATGATGATGTTTTCTTTTTAAATAAAACATGAATAGATAATAAAGAGTGGTCCTTGAAGTTTGCAGTCAATAGTCGTTTAAAAAAAAAAAAAAAAGCGAAAAGGGGCATGTTGCAGAGTTATTAAGCCTGATCTCTTTAGATGCTCGTTCTGTTCCACTCGAGCCAACAAGTAAACCAACTCATCAATAAACAAAAGAAGGGGGAAAAAAGACAAGAAAAAAAAATCGCTATAATGTGTGAATTCACGGTGAAATAAATCAAACCTCATGTAGCATAAGACATGCATTTCTCCCCTTAAATTGGTAAATTAACTTCGTAATCACACACACACACACACACACACACACACACACACACACACACACACACTCTCTCTCTCTCTCTCTCTCTCTCTCTCTCTCTCTCTCTCTCTCTCCTCCAGGTGGTGGTCGTGGATCTCTCTCTCTCTCTCTCTCTCTCTCTCTCTCTCTCTCTCTCTCTCTCTCTCTCTCTCTCTCTCTCTCTCTCCATCCATCCATCCATCCATCCATCCATTCTTCTTTCCCCGATGGGTTTTCATTGCATAATGATGTTTTGACACCGATGCCTTTTTCATCATTACCATAAGAGCGGTAACTTCCCCATCACAGTTATATGGAAAGCCCATTAGGTTAACAAATAGTTTTCATTACACAACAGACTCCCTATCTGCTTTAGAGCTCTGCAGATATCTGATATCCGAAATAACGAAACAGCTCTCCAGTAGGAAACTATGTGCCTGTTCTACAAACATTTTGGTCCATTCCTGTATTTGCTGGACTTTGATTTTTTTTTTTTAATTTTATTTTGATGTTGATCTTTACTTACATCACTCTTGTTATTGGCGTTCTCATTTACATTGATTACTGATACTTCTCTTTTGATCCAGGAAAGCAATAATGTTTAATTTTGGATTGTGTAGGTTACAGAGGCCCCCGAATCGGCTCTCGTAGTCGAAAAGCGGACTGTCGATACGTTTTTCTTTGTTTCCCCGAGGGCGCAAGGACGAGGGGGTGGGTGAGAGTAAACTGATAAAGCTGAAATGAAACAGCTTATGATGAACATCCATAACTTTGCAGTTTGCTCTAAAGCACTTGGGAAAAATACGCTGGTTATCTCTATATATATCGTGATCAGACTTTTGCTTCTGGAAGAGGTTCCGGAACTGTTTATACTTAAGTCGGGCAATTACCTGTGCATTATAGTCCTTGAATGTATCATACTGCTATAGGAAACTACCTCATACTATGTATGGACCCTGAGTTTATGTGGCTGGTACAGAAAACTTAAGCGCATTATCATACTAAATAAAAAAGAAAACTGCGGGTCGGGTTGTGTAACATGGTCTCTGGAATCATCATACTAAACTGAGTGCTTTAATAATACACTGACCATGAACATAAAAAGGAGGAACAGACAGAAACAGAAGAGAAGGAGGAGGAGCAAAAGAAACACGGAAAATTTACTAAACAATCCCTCAGATCTATCCTCTTGTGAATTCATCCAAATTATGGAAAAATGTATGCATACGCAGAATTCTAGTCAAAAAATGGCTACTTTACCGTCGTGCCCAAGACACATTGTTAGATTAATTCATAAATTAAGGTTGAATACTTGGAACACTAAATATTCTCATGGTATTTCTTGTGTCTGCAGAGAAAACATTTCTGTACATCATCTTTTGTTTGAATGCTCAGTGCTGACCCCGCTCTATCAGGAGAAAGGTATTCAGATGAATAACTTTGATAATGTCAATACTGTCTTGTATAGTTCATATGTTGCTGAAATTGCTATGGTTATTTCGCAGTCACAGGTTGCAAAATTTGTATAAAAAGATCAATAATTTGGTGTACCGCTAGGGTATTTCACTCATGTCACTATGCATACATCAGATGTGGGTTTGAAAGTACTAACGTGGATGATAAGTTAAGTGGAGGTGGGTCTTTTTATTTTATTTTTTTATAAGAGTGTCTAATATCATCTGGGCGATGAAATAAACCGCTGAACTGACCATGAACATTATGATATACTGTTGTTATTGTACATGAGATCCCCTGAATTCATCATATTGGACGGGGAATTTGCCGGTTTTGCATGGTCCTTTGATAGATCACACAGTATCAGGAAACTCTTTTTTTTTATGGCTCTTAAAAATATACCCGTGAAGAAAATAGCCTGCGGTACATGCTCCTGAATATATCATACTAAGATAGAGAATGTCCTGCATTATGTCACTTTTATGTAGGCCTATATATGTATAGATAGCCAGATAGACATAGATAGACAGATATATGTAGGTAGACAGATCGATAGATGAGGTAAGGTAATGTTGCTCATAGCCCAGCCGACCGCAAAGGGCTATATCAGGGCTGACACCGCGTAGAAGTCAACAAGTGAAAACAATATGCAGGCTAAAATTATATATATATATTATCGTAATAAAGATTTTTACTGCCACTGAGTAGTGGTAGTGTGAAAACAAGTGCATATTTGTTAACCGTACCTGCACATCTAACGCAACATCACAGCTCATGCCTATTGTCACGCCTCTGGACTTTCTTCATGCCATCCTTGTGGACCATTTCGTTTCGCTACAAGGCTGGCCTGATTGGGGAATAGCCAATTGGTGGGACGATTCGTAACATTTTGACTCTCTCTCTCTCTCTCTCTCTCTCTCTCTCTCTCTCTCTCTCTCTCTCTCTTCCTTTTATTCTATATTGGAAAAACTGAAAACTGAAAAAAAGATAACTAAAACACATAAGTTTTGTTTGTTTGTTTGTTTTTTTTTTGCTTCATTTTTATTGTTCTCTTTGTATAAGCAACACATAATCAGTGAGAAAGTGCCAATACACCACACAATAGAACAATAACAATCCCAGACATTTTGCATCAAACATCAGAACACTAAAATCATCAAGACTATGTCCATTTTTAAGAGAACATACAGACTACGCATGGTGTGTAAGGGTCTGGTTGGAGAAAAAAATGTATAACTGAAAAAAAGAACAATTAAAAAAAAAAAAAAAAAAATTTTAACTTAAAAAAAAACCATGCATGTGCATGCATACTTATAGTTCAGATAAACAGATATAGATAGAGGCCTATCGATACATAGATAGATCATACCAAGATGGAATTTTTTTTTCAAAAAGCCGTTCCTGAATATATCGCACTACACAAAGAAATAGCCATGAGAACATGGTCCCTAAATTTATCATTCTCATAATAGGAAATTACCTGTATGATATGGCTCCTGACTTTTTCGTATAGTGGAACCAGGAAATTGTAGGGCCTATGGTCCGTTAATTCATTCTGCCAAAATAGGAAATTGCATGTATAGTCGTATATATATCTATATATCTATCTATATATATCTATATATATATATATATATATATATATGATCACAGTAAAATAGGAAATTACATATAGAATATGACCCCTGAACTGGTAAAGCTACATGTTTCCAGCTTCTGTGTTCCTTGTGTTGGCATTTGTGCAGGCGCTTCGGTGTCGTAGCAGCGGCATTCACTCATGTGATTATTTCATAATGGAAGCCAGAGTTACCCTGTTTATTTTTTTCATCTATTTCTTCATTTATTGATTCATTTATCCTTGACGTTTGCTGTTCCCCGCCTCATTTGAATGTCACTTTCATTTCGACCAAATCGAGGTCCACCTGTTTTTCTTTCTGTTCGCTCTTGTGTTTTGCATGACAAGAATTTAAGAGAAAAGACAGAATTGTGCCAGTATTGAGTCAGTGTTCATTTGTGTTTTTGTTCAGTTTCTCCAGTTGCTGTTGTTGCGGTGTACGTGTATTGAGCGCAGGGAATGTGCGCAAGCTTGAAACATCCTCTTTGTATAAATCTTTAAAAAAAAAAAAAAAAAAAAGTGTTTGAAACAACTCCGCCAAACGACATGGACAAGCAAATCATGAGACAAAAACACGACGCGTTTCGACCTCTCAGGTCTTCTTCGGGCGAGAGAAACAACATTCAGGCCAACGAAAGCGAAGAACGAGCAATCAGTTATCTTGTCGTTGATTCAACGCCGCTCTTGCGCGCCGAATTTGACCAGATAAGGGATAGCTCGTTCTTCATTTTCCTTGTCCTGACCAGTGAATGTTGTTTGTCTTGCCTGAAGAATACCTAAGAGGTCGAAGCGCGTCGTGGTTTGTCGAATGATTCGTTGTCTATGTTGTATGGAGAAGTTATTTCAAACACCTTTTGATAAGATTTGTTTAGGTTTCTGCCCGCAGTCTAGTCGTCTGACTTGGCTCGTATGTTCTGTATTCGCTGTGTTGGAATTTGTGCTCGGTTACTTTGATGTGGTGAACAGCAGTCATGCGGCGGTGTGGGTGTGTCATTGTCTCATAGTTACCCGTCTTGTCAGTTGTCTAGTGGCCCAACATCACAGGACATTGCCCCCATCTCCTCCCTCACTCCCCCCCCCCAAGCACCCACACACACACACACACACACACACACACACACACACAAACAATACACCCTCCCAACTGTATTAATCGAACTTTTCCAGTACACTTTTAAGAACGGTGTAATTTACGTGGAAAGAATGACATATGATATGCATGCCAAGTTGACAGAGAAGGCCTTATCTAAACAAAATTAGAATGCTGTACGACGACTTCATTTTTCTTTCTTTCTTTCTTTTTTTTTCTCAACATTTTAACGACTCCTTTCAGGTAAAATTTAGTCATAACATTTAATTCATCTTATTTTCTAAAGCAAGTAGTTCAAGTTTCAAGGTCTACCCTTTTTCAAAAAAAAAAAAAAAAAAAAATTTTTTTCGACATCGAAATAAAAGAAAGCTGCCGGGATCAATGGGAAAAAGAAACTGGGTTTACAAACGAACAACTCCCTCTCCCTCTACTCCCCCCCCCTCCCCCCGCACCCCAACAAAAACAAAAAGGTGATGTATGCATAAAGACCTTACATTTGGAGTTTTGATCAAACCCACTTGCCAAGTTACTCACCACACACACACACACACACACACACACACACACACACACACAGAGAGAGAGAGAGAGAGAGAGAGAGAGAGAGAGAGAGAGAGAGAGAGAGAGAGAGAGAGAGAGAGAAAAGTCTTTTTCTATCAGTGACAGTCCATCACTCACTTTTTTAAAAACAAATCTTAAAATCCTTTGAAGCACTTTTGTCGCTTTAAACGCTGTTTGTTCTAAAGTTGTGCCTTTAATTTTTTTTCCTTTTTACTTTCTTTTTTTTTTTTATTTTATTTTTTTATTTATTTTTTTTTTTTTTTTTTTTACTAATTATTGTTGTCTCACATAAGAGTGACTGTGTGTATACTGTCGTGCGGAGTGAGTCTATGGCGCTGGGGATGGGCCTGGAGGACAAGAAGAGAGGAGGAAGGGGGGGGGGGGGGGGGGGGATAAGGGACTCTGTGTGTGTGTGTGTGTGTGTGTGTGTGTGTGTGTGTGTGTTGTCGTTTCAAAATGTTTTGAGAAGTCAGTAGGCGCCATCAATTATCCTCCTTGTCCTACTACTCCTCCTCCTCATATTACTATTACTATTGTTATTATTGTTATTATTATTTATTATTATTACTAGTTGTAGTAGTGATATTGTTATTATCATCTTTATTATTATCATCATTATTGTTGTTGTTGTTACACTCCTCCTCCCCTCATTCTTTTTCTTTATTATCATGATCGTAACTTCGACTGTTGTGAGCCTGTCTTTGGTAACTAACATTTTTCTTTATTATCACAGATGTTGTTATGATTATTGTCACCCCTTTGTGTACATTGCCATGATTCAATGTATCGCTGATATTATTTATATTAGTATATCATGATCAGCCAACCATTCATCAACAATCAGCAATAATAGAATAAGACAACTCTGTCTCTGTCTGTCTGTCTCTCTGTCTCTCTGTCTCTGTCTCTCTCTCTCTGATGCGAAAGAAAGGAAATCAGGTGGGATGGTTGGAAGAAGGGGGGGGGGGGGGGGGGGACGGGACGGGAGGGGGGGGGGGGGGGGGGGAGGGTGGCGGCAGATAGTCGAACACATCAGATTCCCACGAATGTCAGTCGATTTAAACCAAAAGAAACTGAGGTACGCACCCGTCATCTTTCCAACGCGAACTGCTTACTGCTGTTCATGACCCAAAACCCTGCGAACGCAGGACAATGCTAGTAGTAGTGACCTTAGCAATGCAGACACAAACCCCTCTCCTCACACACCCACCTGTGGCTAAAGCCAGCTTGCCTGACGACATCTGCATGGGGGCGAAACTCGATGATGATCGTCGTTGGTTTTTGAACTGCTCTTCTCAATGGTCTCGTTCGCGAGCCTGCCAGGGTCTGAGAGGCGTGCTACCCTCCACCACCCCCTCCCCCACTCCCGCCCCCCCCCCCCCCCCCCACCATATCCCTTCCTCCCTGTCCCCCCCCCCCCCCCCCCTTCCTCTAACACCTTCCCCTGGACGCCCCACTTTGGTCTGTTTCTTTATTGTGTCTGACTTCATGTCTGTCTGTGTATTGGGTCTGTGTCTTTTCTGTTCGTCCGCTGTCTGTCTCTGTCTGTTTCTGTCTCTGTCTGTCGTCTGTCTGTCTCTTTGTGTGTGTGTGTGTGTGTGTGTGTGTGTGTGTGTGTGTGTGTGTGTGCACGCGCGAGCGTGTGTGTGTGTGTATGTGTGTGTGTGTGTGTGTGTGTGTGTGTGTGTGTGTGTGTGTGCGCGCGCGCGCGCGCGCGCGTGTGTGATGAGAGAGAGAGAGAGAGAGAGAGAGAGAGAGAGAGAGAGACCCCCCCCCCCCCCCCCCCCCCCACCCACGACTACCCCAAATTTGGTCAACCCCGTCTATAATCTGAATCACCCAAATCTCCAAGAAAACGTTATACCCTCCCCCCAGCCCCGGCCCCCCCCCCCCCCCCCCCACACACACACACACACACATACATACATACACCTCCTCCCCCCCTCTTCTCTCCTCCCCCCCCCCCCCCCCCCCCCCCCCCCCCCCCCCCCCCCCCCCCCCCCCCCCCCCCCCCCCCCCCCCGCGACCCTCTCCATCCACTATCACCACCTCCACCACCATGATCACCACCACCACCCGTCCCTCTTCGCCCTCTTGTTTGCTCTCGGCGCTCTCTCACTCTCGTCCCCTTTGTGCTGTCCGTTTGACATGCTGCGCTAATGTCAGTATTGTGAGGGAGGGGTGGATCGTTTAACACCAACGCGCGGCGCACTACTCGTGCCCCCCCCCCCCCCCCCCCCCATCGCCCTCCCTCACCCCCCCTCCCGCACGCCCGCCCTCCCTTCTTCCCTCCCTGTCTCCCTCCACATCCCTCCTCCCTCCCGCTACCCGCTACCACCCCACCCCACCCCCACCCCCACCCCCACCCGTTGATCCCTACCCAACCTTATCTCCCCTTCTCCTCCTGACCTATTGATATATCTTCGGCCCCCAAATAACAATAAGGCGGTGTGTGTGTATATGGGAGTGTATGGGAGTGTCGATTGAACCAGCTGTGCTGTAACTGTCTTTTTGTATTAAAGTACGCCTTGACCATCTGTGCTGTCTGGGTGTTATGTCATTGAAATACGCCTTAAGCAGCTGTGTTGTCTGTGTCTGTTTGTGTTAAAACACGCCTTAAGCCAGCTGTGCTGTCTGGGTACTATTGGATTGAAATACGCCTTAAGCAGCTGTGCTGTCTGTGTCTTTTTGTATTGAAATACGCCCTGACCAGCTGTGCTGTCTGTGTCTTTTTTGCATTGAAATACGCCCTGACCTGCTGTGCTGTCTGTGTCTGTGTTAAAATACGCCTCAAGCAGCTGTGCTGTCTGTATCTTTTTGCATTGAAATACACCCTGACCAGCTGTGCTGTATGCGTCTGTTTTGTATTAAAATACGCCCTGACCACCTGTGCTATCTGTGTATTTTTTGTATTAAAAATGCGCCCTAACCAGCTGTGCTGTCTGGGTGCTACTGTTTTGAAATACGCCTTAACCAGCTGTGCTGTCTGTGTCTTTTTTGTTTTGAAATACACCCTGACCATCCGTGCTGTATGCCTTTTTTTTTTTTTATTTTTTTTTTTAAATTAAAATACGCCTTGACCATCTCTGCTGTATGTTTTGTCATTTAATTAAAATACGTCCCTGACCATCTGTGCTGTATGTGTCTGTTTTTTTGGTTTTTTTGTTTTTTTTTTTAAAAATTAAAACACGCCCTGATCATCTGTGCTGTCTGTGTCTTTTTTGTATTGAAAATACACCCTGATCATCTGTGCTGTCAGTGTCTTTTTTTTTTTTTTTTTTTAAATTGAAATACACCCTCACATCTGTGCTGTTTGTCTTTTTGCAACACACGCCACTCACACCTCCTCTTACACATGCACTTGGCTACAACAAAGTGGAACTCCCCTCCACACACACACACACACAGACGCACGCACACACACACACTTCCCCCCAGACTATAGTAGTAAAACTAACGCGTTAAGCACTTGCCTCACACACACACACACACACACACACACACACACACATATATATATCTCAGAGAGAGAGAGAGAGAGAGAGAGAGACTTGAGGAGACTTGAAGCGGTACAAGCAAGGTTGTGGTTGCGGACAGGAAAATCGGAATGAACGGCGAGTGTGTGTGTGTGTGTGTGTGTGTGTGTGTGTGTGTGTATGTGTGTGTGTGTGTGTGTGTGTGTGTGTGTGTGTGTGCATGTGTGTGTGTGTGTGTGTGTGTGGTATGTGTGTGTGTGTGTGTGTGTGTGTGTGTGTGTGTATGTGTGTGTGTGTGTGTGTGGTATGAATGTGCGCGCGCGCGTGTGTGTGTGTGTGTGTGTGTGTGTGTGTGTGTGTGTGTGTGTGGTATGAATGTGTGAGTGTGTGTGTGTGTGTGTGTGTGTGTGTGTGTTGGGGGAGGAAAATGGGGGTGGTGTGGTGGTATGCCACTGAAGTGGCAGGGGGAAGATGGGGCTGAGAAAATAAAATGGTGATGGTGACGATGTAGATGATGATGATGATGATGATGATGATGATGATAATTCGGGAACCAATTTCCCTGCATACCTACAATTATTTGGGGAATAGAACAGAATATGAATACAGGGATATGAAGCGGAAGGGGGGACGGGAAGGGGGTGGGAGAGAGGGGGAAAAACGGGAACAGAGGTCGGAAAGAGATAAAGGATAGGGTGGGATGAGGGTGGGATGTAGGGGTGGGATGGAGGGGGGGGGGGGGGGGGTGAAGGAAGGAGGGGGGGGGGGGGAAAAAGTGAACAGAATGGAGGTGAGTAGGTGGACATAGGAGGAGGGAGAAAAGGAGATTGGGTGGGGGGAAGGGGGGGGGGGGGGGCATATTTTTCATCAAAACCCGGAACGCTTGAATGAACACGGAAAGCGCTGTTCAAGAAGCTAAAGGTGTTGACACTTGCGCGGCTGCGGACCGTTCCGTCCACATCGTACCGCTGCTGTTTTCATTGTGTTGTGGGACAGGCGACGAGGGTGGGTAGGGATGGGACAGAGAAAGGTGGCTTTGCAGAGGGAAGGTGGTAGAGCGAGTTGTGAGTGTGGCTGGGGGTGGGTGTGGGGGTGAGGGTGGGGATTCAGTGGTTTTGATTAGTTGGGGTTGGGGGGTGGGGGTGGGGGTGGTGGTGAGAGGGGTGAGGATGAAGGTGGGATGGATAGGTGGATGATGTTGTTGATGACGAAAGATGTGACAGGAGAGAGAGAGAGAGAGAGAGAGAGAGAGAGAGAGAGAGAGAGAGAGAGAGAGAGGGAATGCCAATACGAATATTTTAGTTGCGGGTAATATGGATGAGCTGATAGCTTTTTTTACACCATGCCCTCAAAAAAAAAAAAAGCCAACAAACAATAACAAATGAGCATTATGTATACTACATACGAAGGAAGCAACAAACAAGCTAATAAAGACGAAACATGAATAAATTAAACAGTACGTAGAAAACAGAGAGAGAGAGAGAGAGAGAGAGAGAGAGAGAGAGAGAGGGAGAGAGAGGGACGCGGAAGGGGGACACACACTGTTACAAATTGACTTCATCTATCATCATTCAGGTGAAGACCGGAGTTCGGCAGGGGTACCTGCTGTCGCCGTTCCTCTTCCTCCTGGTCATTGACTGGATCATGAAGACCACTACAACAGGCAGGAACAACGGTATACAGTGGACACTCGGGACGCAGCTCGACGACCTCGACTTCGCTGACGACCTGGCGCTCCTGTCACACAGCCACAGCCAGATGCAGGACAAGACAGGACAAGATTGTTTGTGAATCAGCCGGGACAGGGCTCAAGATTAACAGGAAGAAGACCGAGCTGATGAAAATCAAAACCACTGCCAACACATCGGTCACAGTCGTTGGGGAGCCCATCAGGGAGGTGGAGTCTTTCGTCTACCTGGGAAGCCTGGTTGACCAACAAGGAGGCACGGACAGATACGTCACAGCCAGAATCGGCAAGGCAAGAACAGCTTTCGTCATGCTCAAGAACATCTGGGCATCTGGAGGAATCAGCATAAGAACCAAACTCCGCAACTTCAATGTGAAATCAGTTATACTCTACGGATGCCAGACATGGCGGACAACACAGACGATGCAACAAAAGATTCAGACATTCTTCAACACCTGTCTGAGGCGCATCTACAAAATCCGATGGCAGGACAAGATCCGAAACGATGATCTGTGGGAGCGTGCGGGACAGGAACCAGTGTCCAAGCAGATACTGCGAAGGAAGTGGAGCTGGATCGCACACACCCTTAGGAAGCCAGCGTCCAGCACCACATGTCAAGCCCTGACCTGGAACCCGCAGGGAAAGAGGAAGAGAGGCCGGCCTTGCAACTGCTGGAGGCGAGACAATGAGGCGGAGCTGAAACAACAAGGGACCAACTGGACTGGAATGACCAGAACAGCCCAGAACAGAGTGCGATGGCGAAGGGTCGTCGATGGCCAATGCTCCACCGGGAGCGATGGACATAATAATAATGAATGATCATCATTCAGTCTGTACAGATGACGTCATTTTAGATGTGTTAGGTTTCATATGACGCTACTTTACAAAATTAATGACGAATGGAGAAGCGACGTAATCATTTTGGACGTCGCTTTAGAGTCCCAAAATAGTGCTACCAGTGCAAGAAGGCCCTGGGCAATGTTTCTTGAGTGTTCCGAGCATTGAGCTTGGGAACAATACGTCATCATAGATTCAACGCCCATCTTGCGCTGAAGCGAATGAAGATATGTGATTGCTCGTTCATTTTCGTAGTCCTGAGTGTTTTGTATCTTGCCTGAAGACTTAAGAGGTCGAAACGCGTTGTGTTTTGTCTTGTGATTCGTTTGTCAACGTTTGCTTGGCGGTTCGCTATTAATTACATTTGAAATTTGTTTAGAGTTCCGCCTGCACTAGCCTTACTTTGCAACTAGACCTTTTTAGAAAGTTCCACGCATTTTGACTGGCTATATACACTACGTCATAGTTCTCGGATAGTCAGGAATATTCCATGTTCAAAGAAGGGTAGTGCTGGCGCCACGTTTCTCGAACTTCTGATTTAATGAGTTATAAATAATCGTTGGGTAGTGGGTGGTGGTGGTGGTGAATGCTATGAAAATGTTATTAGAATGTGATCATAGAGAGTGATATAAGTGAAATGTTGACACGTCTTTCGTTGTGGACCGTGGTAATCGTTCTAGGAAGATTTTGTTTGTGAATCGCTGGAATCGTTGAAAGGAAAGTCTTTTAACTTGTTGCCAGGATCGACTTTTTTCTCTGCCTGGATCGATTTAACGGGAACCAGTCTTGTCGATAACTGAATCAGCGTCCTGCACCCACTGAAGCGTCATAGAACAAGGGTTTAATTCTTCGTCGTGACATCAGGGAGCTAAGCCAACGACCTCTAAACTTCCAAATATCCTCACAAAGATTTCTGACATTGGACCTCAAGTTCACGTCGTCGTCATGTTCGTAGCTGCTATTATGACGACAGTGGAACATTTGTGCGGTGACATTCTGTAGGAATCCAGAGTTCGTGTCTGAAGCGCTTTTCCTGGTAATTCAGACTGGCATCATCCGTCAGACTTCTGAACGTTTGATGTGCATTTCTGAAGCTTCTATTAGCATTTCTTCGTCTTTTCTTCCCCTCCGGCTGCATGTCTGTGTGTGTGTGTGTGTGTGTGTGTGTGTGTGTGTGTGTGTGTGTATGTGTGTGTGTGTGTGTGTGTGTGTGTGTGTGTGTGTGTGTGTGACAAAAACTGAAAGAAAAGAAAATAATGAAGGTTTTTTTGTGTGTTTTTTTTCATGTATATTGTTCCCTTTGTATAAGCAGCACTATTAGAGTGAGAGTGCCAATACACCACACGTTAGAACATAAACAAACCCAGACACTTTGTATCAAACGCCAGTACACTTAAACCAGCAAACATATGTCCATTTGAGAGAACATACAGACATTGCATGGTGTGTAAGAGACTGGTTGGAGAAAAAAAGAAAAGAAAAAAAAAAAGGAAAAAAAAAAATTAGTGGATTTTTAAAAAATCGCTTTTTGGTTGTTTGTTTGTTTGTTTGTTTGTTTTTTTGCAGATGAAAAGGACAATGTAAAGCACCAAAAAAATGAAAGAGGGATGGATTTCGGCCTTTGGGAAAACAAAAAACAAAAAAAAAGAAGAAAAGGAAGTCACCGCCTTAGGGGCTCCATTGATCTGATAACTGATAAAAAAAAAGGACTGGCATCACGAGAATGTTTCCATGAAGAACGGTGAACATTGTGAAATCAACTGATCGCACTGATATGTTCAACCGCCATCTAATTAACGACCGACTGTGTGAGTGTGGCAAGGGGGGAGGAAACAGCTGAGCACTATTTTCTGTTGTGTCCTCGTTTTAATGAAACCCGCGCAAATACTATTTCCGATCTCCCCTCACACTACAGAAATGTTCAAACTCTGTTAAAAGGTGACTGTAATCTGCATATAGATACCAATATAGTGATATTTGAAGCCGTTCATAAGTTTATCTCTGGAAGCAACCGGTTTTAGATACATTGCCTTTTGGAGGTTTCAAGTATGACAAAAAAAAAAAAAAAAAAAAAAAAAAAAAAAAAGAAGAAGAAGAAAATTGTATTCTTCATGCGATTTATAACCTTTAAACTGTCAATTGGTTTCATATAAATAATGTAATATTTGTGTTATTGTAGCCCGCCAGGTAGATTAGTTGTCTATTGTCATTTTGCAGGGCACACTATAAGCGTTTGAACCAGCTGATCGCGCTGAGGACCTCAACTGTGCTTTTGCTTCCAACAGAGCGATGGTCGGCGTCTGGTCGTCGTCGGTCGTGTCTGTGTTTTGTATCATACCTGTGAGGACTAATGTAAGCATTTCAACCAACTGTTCAGTCCGGAACCCCCCTTTTGTAGTGTTAGAATCTGCAGCTTGGTGAATAAAAAGAAGAAGAAAGAAGAAGAAGAAGAAGAAGAAGAAGAAAGCACATTAGACCAAGAAGAGTCGAGAGAAACGTGCGTCATAGCGTGTTGCCGCGTAAACGTGTCGACCAA
>JADBJO010004283.1:60939-63439 GCA_016801955.1 Conus betulinus | reverse complement strand
CGTCGTCAATAATGTGTCTACATGCAGGAAAAAGATTCTGTGGATATTTTACATTCAAACCATCTTTTGTTCGCATGAAAACCTAAAGCTCTCAACCTGAATCTTGCGTAATTTATTCTGTGCCATTTATCTGTTATAACATTGAGAAACTTTTCAGAATGAAACACATTTTGGAATGAGAAAAATCAGCGATATTTTTCTTGACTTTCCATATCTGAGTGCCAGTTCTGTTTAAAAAAACAAGTAACCCTGTCTAAAATTCTGCAATGAACTGTCGCTCATTTCCTACTTCCTGGGTCATCATCCACACTATTCATCCACAGAGAGAGAGAGAGAGAGAGAGAGAGAGAGAGAGAGAGAGAGAGAGAGAGAGAGAGAGAGAGAGAGAGAGAGAGAGTTTTCATCGTTATTTTCTTTTTACCTCTGATTTCAGCTAGTTTACACTCTGTGTTCTGCACTCTAATCTATCATGAAGATAAAACCCATTTGCCGCTGGTCAACCTTTACTGTGCAGGTCATCTTAATTTGGCCGATGTTCGTCCAGTCAGAAGTTCAGTGAACAATGAACTGGTTTCTACTTGTCATTCAGTGTATGTTTGTCTGCGCGGGCGCGTTCTCTCTCTCTCTCTCTCTCTCTCTCTCTCTCTCTCTCTCTCTCTCTCTCTCTGTGCGTGCGTGCGTGCGTGCATGCGTGCGTGTGTGCGTGCATGCGTGCGTGGGCGAGCGCGCGCGTTCGTGTGCGTACGTGTGTGTGTGTGTGTGTGTGTGTGTGTGTGTGTGTGTGTGTGTGTGTGTGTGTGTGTGTGTGCGTGCCTGTGTGCGTGCATACATGTGTTTGTGTGTGTGTGTCACAGAGATATAGAGAGAGAGAGGGAGAGGGAGAGAGAGATTTGAGAGAGAGAGAGAGAAAGAGAGAGAGAGAGAGAGTTTAGTAGTTTTTGTAATGGAAAGTGTATAGGAGAGAAGGTGGTGGGGGGTGGGTGGGTGGGGGACAAAAACACAAACAAAAAACAGTCGATCACATCATTAACGTATGTAAACGAAACAAATGAAAGTGACATTTTGGCTACAATACTTACTCAAGTTTTTAAAAAGAAAAAAACAAACGAATTCGTTTTAATCAATTTTAATGTGAAATGTGTTGAATTTTTTTTTTTTTTTCTGAAGAATTTGGGCGGTGCTGTGTACGAAAAATTGGCATTGAAAGATAATGGTCCGTTGAGTTGATGTTCGTTAGAGCTCCTTTGAGGGATGGTCTGTTAAAACGCTGGTTTCTTGAGATATCTTATTGGGGAGTGATAATTTGTTGAGGAGGTAGTCGTTTGACGTGAAGTAGGTTTAACCAATTTAATGTTAAAGTGTTACATTTTTTTTTCTGAAGAATTTGGGCGATGGTGTGTACGAAATATTGGCATTCGAAGATAATGGTCCGTTAAGTTGATGATCGTTAGAGCTCCATTGAGGGGATAGTCTGTTGAAACGCTGGTTCCTTGAGGACATATCTCTTTGGGAGTGATAATTTGTTGAGGAGATAGTCTTTGGAGGTGGTGAGGGTCAACTCAGGACAAAGCCTTTTGTAGCAGTGTTCTGCTGAGGAGATGAGCTGTTGAGAATACAGTCCGTTGAGGGGGAGATCTATTGAGGCAAGATATCTGCCGGGAAGATGGTCCATTTGGTATTCCTGGTTGCGAAGATGGTCTCTTGGGGCCATGGTCTGTTGTACAGATATTCTGTTGGGGCAATTGTTCGTTAAAATGACAGTCTGCGGGGATGATAGACTGCTGAAATGATGATGAGCTATTGAGGAGACATACTGCCGGGACGGACGAGGGTTCGTTGACAAGACAATCTGTTGATGCCAGGGTAATGTGTTTCGTCTGTATGAGTGCTCAAGCTGTATATAGGTCGCGGCGCACTGCTTTTTCATCGTTTAGGTGCGTCGCATGCCCCTCTTCATGCCTTCCTTTTTTGTCTCTTTTTTTCTGTCCCTCCTCCTCCTCCCTCCCTCCCCCCTCCCCTCCAATTTTTTTTTTCTCCAGTTCAGCTACACATTATAGCATATTTTGTACAATACTTTGAACAAGCAAACGAGAGTCTGGCATTATCGCTATTCCCGTGTCTATGGTTTTAACTCCTTGCGCATAATTAAGCTTACGGTGTCTGAGATTCTGTTTGTCATTTGAGTGAGGTTACATCCCCCTCTTTTTCTTTCTTTTTTTTTTTTTTCTACTTACTTATTGACTATGGGTTTGTTCGTTAAGCAGACGGGGGGGGAAGGAGGGGGGAGGGGAGGGGGAGAGAAAAGACCATCCGTTGAGGAGATATGTTGTTTGGGTGATAATGCGATGAGAAGATAATCTGTTGGTGGGATGGCCTGTCACTAAGACGATTGGTAGGGCAATGGTGATAAGACGATCGGTAGGGTAATGGTAATAAGACGATCGGTAGGGTAATGGTAATAAGACGAATTGGTAGGGCGATGGTAATAGTACGATTGTTG
>JADBJO010004283.1:55939-58439 GCA_016801955.1 Conus betulinus | reverse complement strand
CCGCCAATATATTATTTCAGAGATGAGAAAATTGTGAAAGAAATGATTTATGATACTTTAATAGAATTGAAGGGAGACCAAAGTCCAATGAACATACGAATATCATCACTCGTCTTCCTCTTTCGCATATTCCTACTTACCTCCACCCCGACAACGAAGCAGTCATCTCAAGGAAAAACGAAAATCTCTCTCTCTCTCTCTCTCTCTCTCTCTCTCTCTCTCTCTCTCTCTCTCTCTTGGCTGTTTCGTGAGTCTATCCGAACGAAGCATGCAGATGCCGTCAAGTTTGCTCACGGGGATTTTCGACCGTGGCTTCGTCTCCTAGGCAAAGTTCAGAACGTCCTCCGCTTTCTGGAAGCGCAGCGTGACGTCAACCCTACTATGACGCCAAACGAAGAGGCGTCACACAAGCTCCAGATTTAGAACTTCGCGTTCTGAGATTTATCTGGAGAGCTGTTAACAAGTTTCCCATTCAAATCGCCGAACAAATTCAGTATGGATCGGAGAGAAAGATGAGTTGCGGCAGAAAATCGAAAAAGCTCTTCACTACATTGATCACACCATCTTCCCAAGTCTTAGGAAACACTATAGACATATGCGTGAAAGACAGGATCAACATAGTGCGCGGAGCGTGGAAAAAGCATGAACTAACGCAGCTTTGGTTAGATAATCGGACACGTGCCATTGAGATCATCAAGAACGACAGCAGATCAGAAGCACGACCCACTTGTCCCATTGAAGTGAACGTGTTGACGGCGTTTTTTTCAGCAGAAGAGTGAAAAGGTATTGGAATATCCGCTCCCCCCCTCCGCCCTGGCCTGTCAACATCGCTCCTCTTCCTCCTGAAGAAGAGCTGCAGTTGGACCCGTTCACCGAGGACGAAGTGATATCTGTGGTGAAATCGCTGAAGAATACACACAGCGCCTGGATATGATGGAGTTGAATATTCTTTTCTGAAAAAACATCTGCAACGTCTGTCATTACCTTTGACGGCAATATTCAACATTTGCTGGAGAAACAAAAGAATTCCCACTGATTGGAAACATGCCACGATCACTTTACTTCCCAAAAAAGAAGGGAATGTGATGCATGCAGCCTGGTGATTGGAGACCTATTTCCTTGTTGACGTCTTTGTACAAGATCTACATGAAGTTAGTGCAAAGGAGGCTTTTACCATGGATTGTTTCGACCGGAAGGCTGTCATCAAAACAGAAGGGGTCTGTCCCAAAAAACGGCCTTCAAGAAACACGTATTCTGCTTGAAAGCCGCAATTGAGAACTTTCAAGCATGTATCAAGTCAGTTCTACACTACTACTTTCGTTGACATCAAGGACGCCTATGGGAGCATTGATCACAGAGTGATGTTGGATGCGATGCAGAGCGCCGGCTACCCCCAGCACATCATCGACGTGACGGCGGGATATACTACACCAACTCTACATTCCAGGTGCAGACGGGAGACACGTCCACGCCCAGGATTACCAGGCATCGTGGCATTGTGCAAGGCTGCCCATGGTCAGCTGTTGTCTTCATTCAGGCGTTGGACCCGTGGATTCGGTGGATGGAGCAGCCGTTCACACCAACTTCAATGCCTTCTCCATGTCAGGCATACATGGATGATGTATGTGCCAGTGCTCGCTGTGAGGAGAGCTTACAAGAAATGATAAATAAGACGGAAACCTTCCTGCATTACACCGGAATGGAAGTGAAACACAGAAAGTGTGCCACCGTTCATGCACAACGCACAGGAAACAACTGGGCTTCTACAGATGACTGAGAGAACGTCCACGTGACGCTACAAGGGGAAGATATACCGATGTATGGAAAAGATGAGCCGTACCAGTATCTTGGATTTCAAACAAAAATCTGGCTGGAACTTCTGAGAAAGAGCAACTAGCACAGGCGAGCGAGGAATTCGAAAGAACGCTAGAAAAAATTTCGCTTTCACCTTTACCATTGTGCAAGAAAAATTGATGCTGTAAACGTCATGGCTTCTTCAAAATTGAGCTTTTATTACAGCAATTCAAAATTCACAGAAAAGCTTCTGAAGACTCTGGAAGATAAGATAGTTGATTTGTTCGCATTCATCTCAAGCTAAATTCTTCTACCAATCGAGCGCACATGTTCCTTCCCCGAAAACAAGGCGGCCTTGGTCTGTTGAAACCAAGTACCATGTACTACGCCAAAACGCATCTCATTCCTGATCTCTGTTCTCAACAGTGATGACCAACATGTCAGAATGGTAGCGCGCAACAGTTTCCATCTCCACATGGAAAAGAGAAAAAGTGCCTCACGCAGATCCAGACGACAGCAATTTTGGAGGATATGCCACAGACTCCGAAAGGGAAGTTAAGGAAAGGAAAGGCAGTAAGGTCAACTGGTCACGGTCTTCCTTCGTTGAGCTCCATGAGCTGTGTGTGCGACTGGATCTAAGGCTGGAATTCGATGAAATCAGCGACAGTTTCGGAGTAGTACTCCCAGCTTCTGAGGATGGAGTAGT
>JADBJO010004283.1:48439-53439 GCA_016801955.1 Conus betulinus | reverse complement strand
CATAGTTAGATTAACTGGATTCAGGTGCAATCTTTACAAGAAAACAGTCACATTTTTTCGAAACACTGATTCGCTATTTGGGGCACCTTTTACATGAAAATAGTCGTGCCATTTGGGATAACAACATTTATTGTTTTCAGGTATAGATTTCACGCTATAACAGTCATCATTGCCGATGTTGCTGCAACATGATTGGTCCGTTTTTTAAAAATTATTTTTTATTTTATTTTATTTTATTTTTTTTCTTTCTTTTTTGCATTAGAGTGCCGACAAACGGGATAACCACGAAAGGGTACTGCCCATAAACAAATAACCGCAGTCAATGAAAAACAGAGAACTGTGAATTACGTGCATGTGCACTGATATCATCAGTATCAAGAGGTGAAGAATGCCGCAGGTTGTGTCTACCAATCCGGTAATGTTACTATATTTTTGTGCATGGGAGACAAAAATGAATAGCTGAACATAATTTGCAACAATAGCCCTTCCTTACAACTTGGGCCGTTTAACACAACATACATCTCGTTTGTATCGGAGAAGAAGAGGGTTTTTTCGGCGGAATTTTAAGCTAGACTGTCTAAAGTTTTCTTCTTTATTAAAACAAACCCCTCTGTCTCAATTTCTTGTGTGTTTGGCTGTATGATTCGGCCCAAATTCTAAACTTCTTTGCGACTTGAGACGCAAGACCCGCAGCAGTAGGTCACGTGTTGTCAATGCGTAGGCTCAAGGCGATGAATGCCGGAAGCCGGAAGTCGGAAGCCGGAAATAATTGCCACTGGTTCACAAGTTTTAGGAAAAAAAAATGTCGAAGCCTCTCTCTCTCTCTCTCTCTCTCTCTCGTCCTCTCTCTCTCTCTCTCTCTCTCTCTCTCTCTCTCTCTGTATGTGTGTGCAAATGTCTCAATGTCATGTGGTCTCTTCGTATGCTTGCTGTTGCCTTTCATATTGCCAATCTCTCTTTTTTCCAACACTTCTATTGTATTTTCTGTGATCCTAATCTTTATTTGAAACTGCAACATCCTCCCGTCATCGCCTTTATTACATATGTAAACTAAAAATTATGTGAACTGACCATACGAAAGAGCTTGCTGCTGTTGAAATATTGCTGGTTTCTATGATGTATTCATTTATTTGAAAAGAAACATTCGTGTATTAAACAAAAACTTCAATGTGAAACTTTTTTCCTATTCCTAACGGCTTTCCAGGAGCCTAACTCTTGTCTTCGTTTCTGCAACTCATTTTCAGATGCCAATAGCGTCAAAACCGATGGAAGATTATTCCGAAAAAGTCATTTTCACGTTCATAGGTTCTTTTTTTTTCTCACAGCAGTGATACCTGGAGTTTTGACGTCAGAAAAGTCAGCATAGTTTTTGAACGACACAATAACTCTTTCAGGGTGAAAACGGTACTTAACGATGTTTTTGAGGCTTGAAATATCCCATAGAAGAAGAAGAAGAAGAAAGAAAGAGAGAGAGAGAGAGAGAGAGAGAGAGAGAGAGAGAGAGAGAGAGGACTCTGGAACGCCATCGATGGCGACAGGGGAGGAGGAGGAGGAGGAGGAGGAGGAGAGAGGAGGAGGAACTGGAGGAGGACAATAATAGTCATCAGATAATTGGCACAAATGAGTCCATTGCTGTCTTGCCGTCCCATCTCGTTGAAGGACCGGCGAGAGAGCCGGTGCCGGCGTGTGGTAAAACGACCCATTAGATCCGAGGTTTAGTCGGCAAGGCCCGGCTCTCCCGTCGTGCGCACAGGCCTGTCAATGCGGCATCGTGTTGTTTGTTTTACTATGGTCGTGGATGCAGGGGGGGGGGGGGGGGGGGGGGGGGGGGGGGGGGGGTCGGTCTAGTCGGAGCGGAGGGAGTCGAGCGAGAGGGGGGGTTGGGGGGTGGGGTGTGGGGGGGGGGAGGGAAGAGGGGGGGGGGGAGGTGATGTAAAGGGGGAGAGGGAGGATGGGGGAAAACGTACGTTTTCTCTGGTAGTGTGAGGTGATCGCAAGGTGGGAGAAGGAAGGGGAGGGGTGTGAGGGAGGGAAAGGGAACACTGAATAGGTATGGATGACCGGGGGGGGGGGGGGGGGGGGGGGGGGGGGGGGGGGGGGGGGGGGGGGGGAAGGGGGAGTGGATAGGGTGGAGAGGATGGAGGAGGAGGTTGTTTTCCCAGATTTACGATTCCATCCCACCCCCCCCCCTGCTTTATTTTGCTTTTTATCTTTCTCTGTTTTTTTTTTCTTTTTGTTTGTTTGTTTGTTTTTTTTGTTTGTTTTTCTTTTTCTTTTTGTTTGTTTTTCTTTTTTTCCTCAAACCCCTTTTTGTTCATTCTTTTTCCACTAAGTTGCCTTTGACCGCTTCATCCCCATTCTTGTGTTGCCATTTCAAGAAATTTCAGGTGTTGTACTTTATCCCTCTCCCTATCCTGTCACTGCCATTATGGATTTTTCCTATGTTCTATTCCCATGCTTTTCTTGCCACTATACAGGCATACAAATGTTGTGATATACCCCTATATTTCTGTGCCATTACAGCGTTTTGCTGTGACTTATCCCCCTTTCTTTACTTGCCATTACACAAAACATTTGTGCCATGCTTTGCCCCCCCCCCCCCCCCTTTTTTTTTTTTTTGTTGACATCATAGATTTCTGTTATGCTTGAAACTCCAGTCTTTTCCATTATATTTCCTGCTACGCTTTAATCTCATTCTTTCATTGGCATGGACTTCTGCTCTGATTTAACCCTGTTCTCTATTTATCATTATAGATTTTTACTAGCGTTTAGCCCCATTCTTTGTTTGTCGTTATTTTATTATTATTATTTTTTTTGCTGTGATCTAATCCCATTCCTTCTTTTGCTTTCACCTCATCCTCTTAATGCCATGTTTCTGCTCTGCTTTAACGTCATTTTTTTCCTTTCCATTACAGATTTCTGTTGTGCTTTCATCTTATGTTTTCTTTTCCTTGCTTGATTTCCGCTTTAACCACATATCCTATCTTTGCCATCATAGATATCTGCTATTATAGATTTTTTTTTAGTATGATTGAAACCTTATCAGTTTTGGAGCTTATTCTTTCTTTGCCATTACTTATTTCTGCTGTGATTTAGTCATTTAGTTGTTGTTGCCATTATAATGTTTTGCTTTAAACCCCATTCTTCCTCTTGTTTTTCCCACATCCTTTCTCGATCGTTATAGGGTTTTGTCCTGGTAAAGTCCATTGTTTCTTGTGCTTTTGTTCTATTCTTTCTTTGCCATTTCAGATTTTTGCTGTGTTTATCTTAATTCTTTCATTTCCATTTCAGATTTTTTGCTGTACTTTATTCTAAATCGTTTCTTTGCCATTTCAAATTTTTGCTGTGCTCTATCTTAATTCTTTCATTTCTATTTCACATTTGGCTGTACCTTATTCTAATGGTTTCTTTGTCACTTCAGATTTTTGCTATGCTTCCTATATTGATATTTGTTATGCTTTCATTCCGCTTTTACTGTGCCAGGCAACGTTTTGAATCTCCGTTCTTTATTTGCCATTACAGATTTCTGTTATGCAGTGCACTCTTTTTCCTTTGTGGTTATACATTTTGTTTCATTTCTTCTTACTGTTTGTTTTGCTTTCACCTACTCTTTGCTTTGTCTTTACCCCATTCCTTCTTTGCCTTTATGGATGTTAGATCCATACTCTCGCCCCAATCCTTTTCATGCCATAATAGATTTTATTTCCCTATGCTTTATTCCCCCTTCTTTCTTTGCCCTTGAGCAGACATATTTGCAATGCTTTGTCCCCGTTCTGTTCTTGCCTTTATTTAGATTTTTTTTTTTTTTTTTTTTTGCTATGATTCTTGTCCATGATAGATTCTTGTCATGCTTTTTCCATATTATTCTTTCGTTGTCCTTATATAGAGACCGTTGTTGTTTATCCGGATCATTCTTTGCCATCACACAATAGTCGGTATTTTCTGTCCATTCTTTCTTTGTTATTATAGATTTTACGCTATGCTTTCTCGCCAGTCTTTATATGCCGATTCAGATTTCTGGTATGGTTTAAAACCCATCTTTCTGTTTCATGACAGATTTTCTCTGTTCTCCCCTCCCGTCTCCCTAATCCTTCCCCCTTCTTTACTCTCCGCCCTACACTAATCCCCACCCCCTCCCCCCCCCCCCCTCCCCTTCCTCAACCTACGTACGCCACGTCTCTCACCTTTTGCAAACAAAACTTTCATTACCTACAGGTACGCATTACCCGTATCTCTCTCTCTCTCTCTCTCTCTCTCTCTCTCTCTCTCTCTCTCTCTCTCTGTGTTTTGCTTTGTTATTGTTTCATTTTCTTTTTAATTTTGACAGTGTCCGCGTTTTGTGCAGGAAGGGCCATACTTTCGTCTCTCATAAATTGGGAGTGTCATGGCCGTGGACTGACAAAGGAGTGAACTTCTGAGGGAGTTTGTTTGCAGTTTCTTGAAGAAAAAACGCTTGGTATCTTCAAAACAAACAAACAAACAAACAAACAAAAACAACAACAACAACAACAAAACAAAACGATAAACAGTAACACTTATTCTTTCCGCCGCCCCCCTCCCCTCCCCTGGTAATCTTGTTTTCTTGATAGATAATAGCTGAGTTATTGCTACCTGAAGTTAGACCTAGTCTCTCAACAAATGGAAATGCACTACTCATTCGTAGCTCTCGTAGCTGAGTTTTTTTTTTCACGGAGAAACATTAATAATAACCCTTTTCCTTGTTATCAATGTATTCTTAAAATAGAAAAATCGTTATTTTCGGAGAAAAAAACAACAACAAAGAAACAAAGATAATGACTGATGTCAACATTTTTGAAAGTATTTCATTCTCCAGAAGAAAAAAAAAACCCACACTGATAATGACTGATTTACCTTATCATCAATGTAACTTGAAAGAGAATTGTCCCCTGAAACACAGTGATTTATTCAATCATTTCCTTAATATAACTATTTTCTTGAAGGAGAAATCTAGTAAAGTTACATCATACACTCACGATAAC
>JADBJO010004283.1:30939-33439 GCA_016801955.1 Conus betulinus | reverse complement strand
ATAAACAGATGCCTATATGGTAGAAAGAAGAAGCAAATTCTATGTAGCTTTTATCGATTATCAAAAAGCCTTCGATACTGTAAGAAGAGAGAAATTATGGAAAGTGCTACAAAAAAATGGTATTTCAATAAAAATGCTAGAAATGTTAAAAGGTATATACAACCAAGTACAGGCATGCGTAAGAAGCGGGGCAAGTCTCTCGAAATTTTTCAACTGCCCACTAGGGGTAAAGCAGGGATGTCTGTTGTCCCCCTAATCTTTTCATTGTTAATAGCAGAGGTAGCAGAGAGAGTGACCCAGAATGGCAGACACGGAGTCCAATTATACCAAGATGGGCAAGGAAATTTTTTTGCTCTTATTTGCAGATGATATAGCGTTAATATCGTCAACACCTGTTGGCCTACAAAATCAAATAACGAATCTACAACAAGCATCAGATAACCTAGGGCTCACAGTAAATATGCAGAAAAAAACAAAAGTGATGGTATTCAGGAAGGGAGGGTATTTGGGGAAAAAACGAAAAATGGTATTACAAAGGGGAAAGAATAGATACTGTAAACAGTTATAAATATTTAGGCTTCACCCTAACGACAAAACTATCCATGGACATAGCATTAGCGGAGTATGCAGGGAGGGCGAAAAAGAAAAATAATAGAATTAAGAAAAACCATGTATAGTCTTGGATACATGGATACAACGGTCTATTTTAAGCTGTTTGACTCACAGATCAAACCACTTCTTTTATATGCTGCAGAAAAATTGGGGACTCACAAGATATGAAGTGATAGAGAACATACATACATTTGCTTGCAAAAAAATTATTAGGAATATATAAAAAGACACCAAACACACCCTTATATGGCGAATTAGGTAGGTATCCACTATTTATTGATACAACAATAAGGGCTATAAGATATTGGTTTAAGTTATTAAGAATGACACCAACAGAATACCAAAACAAGCGTATAATAAAGAACTGACAGAAGATGAAAGAACGCCAAATTGGGCCAGGAAGTAAAATATAGTCTAGACATATACGGCTTCTCATATGTTTGGATAAGTAATGGAATGGTGAACGAAAACACTTTTATTAAAGAACTCAAACAAAGAATGATCGATGGTTATAGACAAGACTGGCATAGTACAAATCGAAAATAGCGAGAGGTATATAAGCTACAGGACATTCAAAACAACACACCAGCTAGAACAGTATGTCAAAGACATAACAATTTCAAAGTTTAAAAGAGCACTAGTTAAATTTAGACTCGGCATAAGCGAAATAATATATAAATAAGAAATATAAAGATAAGACAGCAGAAACAACATGCCCCTTTTGTCCTAACGAAGAAACCGAACTACATTTCTTAATCAAATGTCCCAAATATAAGCAACCAAGGGAGAAGTATCTACAGAAACATTTTAAGAACCTACCTAACAAAACTCTACAAGGAATACTGCAACAAACTAAGACAGAAATTATCAGAGACGTTGCCATGTACATCTATTACGCAATGCGCATTAGGGAAAACTTACTAAGTAATAAATGAAATATGGATGCAATTCTAAAAGAAAGCTGTTCTTAAGTAGAGTTCTCATTAATTAGTAAGTAGAAATGCTTAATGTAAGCTTGTTACACAAACTAATACAAACTAAAGCACAAGCAGATACAATCGAAACATTATTATAGGTAACAGCATAGTAAGACATATATATGTGTGTGTGTATGTGTGTATACATATATATGTATGTATATGCATGTGTGTATGTATATGTATATATATATATATATGTGTGTATATGTATGTATGTATGTGTGTATGTATATGTATGTATATATACACAAAATTTTGCTTCCTTTTTTTGTTTTTTGTTTTTTTGTTTTGTTTTTTGTTTTTTGATTTCTTGATTTTTGACCTTTGGGTACGAAGGAAGAGAGGAGTATTAATTTAAAAGGGCTCTGACAGAAAGCATGTATGACGTTTAAACTATCTTTTGTTTTGAACATTGATTTTTGATTATTGATTTAAGATTGTTGACTAGAATTTCTATCAAATATTGTCCGAAGAACTATCGATGGCTAACTACTGATTGAATTATTGATTATGGATTGTTGACTACTGATTATTGATGATCGGTTATATTATAGATATGTATATATGTCCCATCTTGTCTTGTAACCCCATTACGTATGGGCTGGTGGCCTCGTAAAATAAACATCGTGTGATCGTGATCGTGTGATCGTCGTGATCTCTCTCTCTCTCTCTCTCTCTCTCTTCTCTCTCCTCTCTCTCTCTCCTCTCCCCCCCCCCCCCCCCCTCACACGCGCACTTTTCTCCCTTTCCTTATTCTCTCCCAGCCCTACCCATTCCTTTGCATGGAAAACAAAATGCTCATGTACTTACTTACCAGTGGGTGTTATAACTTAACTTTACTCGCTGAATAGAAAACAAAAGCTCCGAGATTTCTCTGTTTACGCCTTCTCTGTTTGTGTGTAAATCTG
>JADBJO010004283.1:15939-28439 GCA_016801955.1 Conus betulinus | reverse complement strand
TATAACGTGATTGAGTGATTGATCGATATCATATGCAGCAATGGAATCGATGATCATTTAGTTAATGTCATCGTTGACCCCCACCCCTCCCACCTTCCCTCCCCCCCTCCCCGTGTGTGTGTGTGTGTGTGTGTGTGTGTGTGTGTGTGTGTGTGTGTGTGTGTGTGCTTTTTTGTGAAAGCAGCAGGATGAAAAAAAAATGTAGTTTATTTCTTTAACCCTCAATAAAGATGATTTTGACTTGACACATTTGACAAAAAATATGAAAAGTCAAACTAGGTCATAAATCTAGAGCCACGTACTTCACACGATCTATTGCGTGTAAATCAACCCATCGCGCCTCGTGTGATGACAGTCGACCAAATCCACCGTCTCAACTTCCTATTACCCTCGCATCACCCTCCAAAAAAAAAAAAAAAAAAAGAAATTGTGAGGAGACCCCAAAAGACCTCTCGAACGGACGGCCCAGTAAATGGAGCACCAGCAACCAGCAACCACCACCACCACCAGCACCACCACCAGCAAGCAGCGAGAAGTCGACTCCCAGACCTGATCTTCCAATGCCATGAATCCAATATCAGTGTGGGCTTCCACCACTACTCGCCTTTCACTACTTTATTGCTTCCCCAAGCGACCGCCCGTCGCACTCGGGCGCACACCATTACACTCACAAGTTGCCCCGTTTTCGCACGTGCGCTGCCGCTTTCTCGACCGTGTGATCGCTTTTGGAATTAGCTCGCCGCCGCGGCGGGCCCCTTCTCTTTTCAAAGCTTTCCTGAGTCGCCCAGGCTAATTAACTCATTAATTGTCGCGCGCCATAACTGTCCTGCCCGGTCCGCCACCTTGGGTTAGGTTGAGTCGACAGCCAAGCGAGAGCTCGCGGTTAATCACTCCATTTTCGGGCCCCCAAGTCCTCCCAGCCTCATCGTTCTCCCTCGGGGGAAAAATCAACTCGCTTCCAGCCGGAAGTGGCCGCGCTCTCTTCCGGCGGGGGCTAAATCTTCCTCCGGGAGAGAAAAGAGGTGGGAGCTGAAGGGAAGTCACCCAGGGAGTCTGGGTGATATTGCACAGATTATCGCCGGCTTTTGTCCCTCCTTTATAAACAGAGAACGAACTTAACGGAACCAATTCAAGTTTGTGGGAGAGAGAGAGAGAGAGAGAGAGAGAGAGAGAGAGAGAGAGAGAGAGAGCATTCAGCGATATGCCGTCAAGGACTGTTTGTCCAACCATTAACAAAAGAAAACGCCTACAAAAAAAAAAAAAAAACAAAAAAAAAAAAGAAAAAGAAAACAACCCTCAGCTGGTTCATTGTAAAATTGAAATTAGTGATGAATAGTAATGTACGGGATCTTAAACATTTCAAAGATGCACACGAACGACACCAAACTTAAGTGGTCTAATTATTATATTCTAGCAACAACAACAAAAAAGAAGCTGTTCTGCATTTTCAAGAGAGAGAGAGAGAGAGAGAGAGAGAGAGAGAGAGAGAGAGAGAGAGAGAGAGAGAGAGAGAGAGCTGTGTGACCTTTTTAAAACGTAAAGGATAGTAAAGCAGCGTCGTTTTTATCATTAATTTTGTGCTACTTTTGAAAGAACAAAAACAAGACAGAGAAGAGATGAAAACGATGCCTGGACAGAGAAGAAAGACGCTACGCTACCCCCCACCCCGTTCGCCATCATCCCAAATAACAGAACAGAAACAACGCGCTTCGACCTCTAGGTCTTCTCATACATCGAAACCAGCCACTTGACGCCAAAGGCTGTTCCTAGAACTTTTTTTGTGTTGTTGTTGTTTTGTTTTAGATCGCAAACCATAGGTTGTCTACTTCGCTATCTCCGCAACCTTGTCTTTGTTCTTAATTGCCTGAACTTTTGGTTGGCCATCCAAGACAAGGGAAAATACGATTCGCAAATCTCGCCGATCCTTGGTTCACGGAGAAAAAATATCACTCGACACGTTCTAAAAAGCTGTTTGGGTTCGCGGAAAGAGACGTACCCATGTGATAGTTCTCAGGTCAAAGTCCTCACTGCAGAAATTGGAGCTAGGGGGGGTTTGTCGGAACGTCTGCATACAGCCTCATGAAACAGCTCTCAGTTGCAGGGAGGGAAAAAACCAGAGCCCTGAAAGCAATGGCAGAAGCGGCAGAGAGGTGTTCAAGCTGGATCTGGTCAAGGAGGAACAAAAGTGAACTTCATAAGGCTTAACTTTCCTACAAATATCAGGTGTCCCAGTGGCTCAGTGGTTAGAGTGCGAGTCATTAGGTGGAAAATGAGCATGTCCAGAGGGTAATGGGTTCGAATCCCAGCCGTGGCTCGTCCCAAGATGGGAAAAAAAGGGGCAGCAGAGGGACATCCGGAGTCATGAACCGGGTGAGGCCCAACCCTCCTAGAGTGTCGGGAGATAAGGGCCGAAACAATTGCTTGAAGGGGGCTTCTCTTCTGAGGACTCTCTGCTGCCACGCTCTCCCTAAGTGACAAACTTGTTCATTTTCATTGTCCTGTTTTGTTTGTGTCTTGCCTGAAGAAGACCTAAGAGGTCGAAACGCGTCGTGTTTCGTCTTGTGACTCGTTTGTCCACGTTTCTCTTGGCGGTTCGCTAATATTTATTTAAGTTTTGTTTAGATTTTCGCCTGCAGTCGTCTCACATTGCAACGAGATCTAGATTTCCATTTTCAATCATTGGTAAATATATTGTAAAATTTTCAGTACGGCCGAAAGGTGTTAATTCTCAATATTATGAAAATAAGCTAGTTTTCAGGCAAAGTGATAGCTTTAATCGACTTCACAGCCTATTCAAAGCAGTCGCAAGTTCAGTGGGCTTGCAGTGTATATCAATTAACCACCAGCAGTGTTTCGCAGGTTGTTTTTACTTCCCTTGAAAATAGATCGTTCAAACGTCAGACTTAGGTTTTAGTTCGCGGCAGATAACTCTGTGAACTAGACCATGGAACGCATGTTTCAGTTAGAGAGCAGCTAATTGTTCTTCAACGGTGTCCGATCTAGATTGGCGAATCAATTGTTTGTTTGATTGAGAACGGACCTAATGGTGCCTACACATTAAACCTGGCAAGTTGCTGACAGCTAGATAGTGTCAACCTGACTCGGCAACTCGCACACAGTCAGAGACGGCAAGTTGGCGTCAGCTGAATATTCCCTGGCAATTGAGCAACGAAGACTACACGCTGCACACTGCTTCTAACACAAAAGGAGACCCACATTACTTACCTTTTTGTAATGCTTTTGAAAATACGACAGAGAGAGAGAGAGAGAGAGAGAGAGAGAGAGAGAGAGAGAGAGAGAGAGAGCGAGAGCGGGAACGCGATGGTACTTTATTTGTCAGTACAAGCTGTTATGACAACAAAAAATTGCTATGCTGCCGAAACGAAAAGAAACAAACAAATTACAAGACAGACGCAGCTCGACCTCACTGGATTTGTCGAGAGGTGGGTTAGCGGAGCAGGGAGTTTGGAAAAAGGAGGGTGCAAATGACTGTGCGCACCGGTGGTGCGCACCTGGGTACAGTTTCAAGCGCTATCATGCGTTATAACGTTACGAGCAATTTATCTTAATGGCAGACCGAACATGCATTTGGCCATGCATTTCCATTTGGTTCTGACAATGTTTCTGCTGCAGTGAGATTTCAATCGCATTTGCTGAAAATGACTGATCTCTTTCGGGCAGCTGTGATGAGTCTCGTTCCGTCAGTCATGAATCAAGACCAATCACCGCTTCTATCTACAAACCTGACGTGCCTTGGAGCAGCCTGCTGTCTGTTATGTGTATGCGCGACAAAGCAAATTGGATGCCAACTGCTGCTGGCTGACTGTGGCTGTGTTCATTGTGAATGGGTATGGCCAGCTTCCCTGGTGAAAGAGAAGCAAATGGTGTATACACAATGTCCACCAAGCAACGTTTTACCCCCGGAAAGAACAGGCCAATCTTACTCTTTCTGTGAATGTGGTGTATATTGTTGTAATCCAAGATGCAGAAATGACATTTGTCTATAGACAGTTTTGTTGTGTTGTTGTTCAACACCTTCTGTGCTTAGAATGGTGTTCTCAGCTTGAAACCAAATAGTAGAAATCACCGTTGTCTGTAGACAGAACAGGCGTGTATCTTTGTACACCTTCTGCACGTAGAATGGTGTTCTCCGCTTGAAACCAAACAATAGAAATAATAGTTGTCTGTAGACAGAGCAGGCTTTTTTGTTTTAACATCTTCTGTGCCGTAGTATGGTGTACTCGGGTTTAAATCAGAAAGTAGAAATCACGTATCTCCACAACGTGTGACATGACGCGCATCCAAAGGCACTGCCCGTTGGCTGACAACAGCAAAGCTGTATTATGTTAACACTTGAAAACACACCCTACAGTCGTAGACATTACATCGCAGCTTGAGTAATCTTGAAAATTTCATGTAAAACAAAATAATTTGCCTGTCGCATCTTTCAGCAAAAACAAAGGGCGCTCTATCAAGCCTAGTCAATTCCGCTGACGATTATCTCCCCCAACTCGTTTTTTTTTCGTTCTGTCCGTCAACATAGTCAGAGGCCATTGTCCTGGGTGTTGTTTTAATTTGCCTGAAGAAGACCATTTGTATTATCATTAATTTCATTAGTGTTATTATTATTATTATGACGATGGTGATAGTTTTTAGGCACTTCGATCCAATTGACTGGATACAGGAATCCCATTTATGGTTGTTGTGATTAATAACGCCAAGGTTTGCATTTATTATAATTGTCAATGTTGTTGTTGGCATTGATGTCGTTATTAATGTGTTGTTGTTGTTGTCAGGATATTTATCTTCTTTATCATTATTACTATCATTATTATTATCATTATTTTTTTTTCTTAATTTCGAATCTTTGCCAAGTCATTATTATAATGATAGAAGAAGAATTGTTAACCTGCACTTGTTTTCCCCAGTACTTAATTGTTCAGCATTATCATTATTGTTGTTGTTGATGTTATGCTTAGGGTGTAATAAAGAACATACAGCAACCCATTTTGTGCTCACTCTGCTTTTGTAAAATCCAATCGAGGAACAGCCGCCCCCCTCGTCCCCCCCCCCCCCCCCCCCCCCCCTACCCCCCCTACCCTCCACGTCCCTTCTCCATCTACTACTCTCGAAATTCAACGCTGTAACTTTCCGCATTCTGGGTTCCTACTGACTGAACTATTGGTTTCCAAGCATGCTCGCCGCCTCCACCACCACCACCACCACCACCACCACCACCACCACGAGACCACTTTTAACAGACTCTCAGCACGCGCCTCGCACGTGCACGCGCCTCCTGCCAGTAATGGCGGCAACTCATTTCCCGCCACAACCCCCGCCATGGCGTGTCGGCCCGCCACCGGAAGTGGGGAGGACAATCCCGGTAACTCTTGTGTCCCCACTGTCTGTGGGATTGTCGTTCTTGGTGACGAAGCGAAATCCGATCAGCCTCTCTCTCTCTCTCTCTCTCTCTCTCTCTCTCTCTCTCTCTCTCTCTGTCTCTGTCACCCCACCCCCTACCCTCCCCTTTCTCATGGGCTTTTGAGTCGTTGGGGTTTGGTGGTGGGTGGTTTGTGTTAATGGCGCTGACTGATAATAGGAGAAAGTTGGACAGAAACAGGAACCAGGAAGGGGAGAGAGAGAGAGAGAGAGAGAGAGAGAGAGAGAGAGAGAGAGAGAGAGAGAGAGGGGTGGGAGTCCTCTCGTCTTCTGCAAATTTGCTCTGGGGGGGGGAAGGGGTGGTGGGAGGAGGAGGAGGTGGTGGCAGCTGAAGCCTGATCGCGTAAGTGGATAAAGCATTGCGTACTACGTATACGTGAGGAGACAAAATAGAAGGTGGCATGAAGGAAACCTTAAGACTTCAAAAATACAAAAAACAACAACAACAACAACAACAAAAAGCATACAGAAGCTTCATGTGCTTTGAATACATACAACCTAAAAACAAAACTCATTGACTCACACACTCACTGACTAATTGACTCACTAACAACAAACTACCTACCTACCTACCTACCTACCTAACTTATTAACTAACTCACCAATCAATTCACTAACTAATTAACTGACTGACTGACTGACAGACTGAGTGACTAACTAACTAACTAACTGACTTGCTAACTTACTGACTAGCTAAAAAGACTCGGAGATAGGCAGTAGGAGAGACATATATTGTGGCTTCTATGATATTCAATGTGGAATATTACGTTTCCCACTTGAGAGAGAGAGAGAGAGAGAGAGAGAGAGAGAGAGAGAGAGAGAGAGAGATTCAGAGAGATTCAGATACGTATGTTTTAGAGAGAGAGAGAGAGAGAGAGAGAGAGAGAGAGAGAGAGAGAGAGAGAGAGAGAGGGAAGGGTCTTTGATTCTTGATGTTTAGATTCAACGTGCACTTCCATGGAAAGTCACGAGACAGATAGCGATATCCGTCTCAGGAGTCTTGAAGCCATGAACCTACCTGACCCCCCCACACTGACACACCACACACACACACACACACACACACACACACACACACACACACACCACCAGAACGACAACACGTTGAGACACCCCCCGGGAACATAGAAATCTGTGATATTGAACACCAACATGATTCGAACCTGCGATCCCTAAATCTGCTACTGAGCCAACCACTACCACCACCATCCTACTTTCGAAACCTCCCCTTCCTCCCCCCTCCCCCCACTTAAGCTCCCTTCTCCCCTCCCCCCTTCCACCTGCCCCCCCCCCCCCCCCCCCCCCCCCACACACACACACACACGTTCCTCCTCATACCCGCCTCCAAAATATTAGAAAGGATTCCTTCAAGACAAACTCTCCACAGCCGGGCACAATCCATAGCTGACGGGGTAAAAAGATGAGAGAGGGTCGGGATGGGGGCAGGGGGTAGGGGTGGGGGATGGAAGGGGCACGCGGTGTGAGCGCGTGGGATGCAAATCAGTCACGTGACCGGCACGCGCCACTACAAAACGTCTCACCGACGCCGTCCGGTCTCCAAATATTTAATGCGCCCGGTGACACCCTCTCTATCATCAAGGTCGTCCTCGTCGTCGTTGGCTGTTGATTGCTGACCTGCGCTCACTCATCGTCGCAAAAGCCACCCGGGGGGTGATTTGTACTCGGGGAGATATATTGACGAGGTTCTGGGAGGGGGGTGGGTGGAGGTGGGGGGGGGGGGGGGGAGAGAAAAGATACAGAGATAGAAAGAGAGACAGAGAGAGATGACGGCTCCAGAGAGAGAGAGAGAGAGAGAGAGAGAGAGAGAGAGAGAGAGAGAGAGAGAGAGAGAGAGATAAAGAGAGAGATTCAGAGAGAGAGAGAGAGAGAGAGAGAGAGAGAGAAGGGCAGACAGAGAGACACAGAGATGAGGCTGTTTTGTGAGAGGGGAAAAATGGCGCCACAGAGAGAGAGAGAGAGAGAGAGAGAGAGAGAGAGAGAGAGAGAGAGAGAGGAGGAGGAAGAGGAGCTATTTTATGGGAGGATTAGATAGCGCCATGGAGAGAGAGAGAGAGAGAGAGAGAGAGAGAGAGAGAGAGAGAGAGAGAGAGAGAGAGAGAGAAGACCGAAACAAAAGGGGGGGGTCAAAAAGAAAACAAAAACAATGCACAACGTTTCGACTCTTAGAGTCTTTTTCAAGTGACATGAAACGACAGTACACGCAAATTTTGCTGTGTTAAATGACGTAAAGAACGGGGAGACGCAGATAAAACAACAAAGACGTCACAATAAATTTTGACGTGACAAGAACTCAAAACACACACACACACACACACACACACACACACACACACACACACAAAATAAAATAAAATAAAATAAAGGAGGCTGGGTAGACACAGGCTAAGAAAGGTGAGTGAATGGAAATCAGAGGAAATCTGATTTGAAAGTAGACGGTTGTTGTTGGGAGGGAGGGGGCAAAGAGGGAGGGGGAGGAGGGAGAAGGGGAGGAAAAAAAAAAAAAACACACACACACACACACACACACGCACACACACACACACACACACACACACACACACATGTGCGCGCTCCCCACCCTCCGGCATCACCCACCCCCCCACACCTACCATAATAGAGAGGGGGGGGGGGGGGGGGGGGGGGGGGAGGGGGGGGAAAGAACGTTTACATCTCATAAGATATGCATGCCTTAGGGTGTCTAGGCATATATATGATATAAAAAACATATACAACCGCAAACAATTTTTTTCACCTCAAAAATCTTTTTGAAAAACAACAAGGGTAGGGTAGTGCTGAAGACCACAAACAAGCTATGTACCCTATCCTAGCTGCCGGCATGTTGGAAAAAAAAAAAAAAAAAAAAAAGAAAGAGGACCTCCAACGGTCATTCAGGCAGTATAGCTACAATGGCGACTCCTCCACCTCAGTCCTTGATGTTCAGTCCATGGGGAGTGAGCGTCCCTAGCCTAGAGATCAGAGATGATTCAAGGAATTTACGGTGTATGGCATCTGAGTGGGTTTGGTGAACAGCAGAGACTGACATATGAAACACGTTATGTCCAGGGCTATTGAAATGTGTACCTACGGGGGTGTCCTTATTCAGGTTGACAGCCTGGAGGTGTTCCCTGAATCTGTCATCCAGGGTACGGTAGGTCTCACCACAGTAGAGTTTGGAACAGAGGCTGCATGAAAGAATGTACACAAGGTTGGAAGATCGGCAGTGAAAGGGGGATCTGATGGTGAAACTTTTGCCTGATGGGCCCCTGAAGGTGTTAGTGGTTGTATTTAAAAAGGGGCAGTTTTGCATCGGGGTTTGTTGCAGCGGTGGTTTCCTGGTGGAGAGCTGCTTGGTGAGTCTTTGTAAGTGGGCTCGTACTAGATGATCCCTGAGGTTGTGTCACGCAGGTATGCCACTAGTGGGGGGTTTGTCGAAGGTGGACTTGAGTTTGGGGTCTTTCTGCAGGATGTCAAAGTTTTTCACAAGGATGTTTTTAACTGGGAGGTTGTGTGGGTGGTAGTCAGAGTAAGGACTGGTCGGTCTGACTGATCTTTGTTCTGAGATGGGGTCATGGCCTGAGATCTGGGGGTGCGAAGGGCACGATTGGCGGCATCGATGATGACTGCTTCAGGGTATCCTCGCCTTCTGAAGAAGGAACACATCCAGTTGACCTGCAGTTTGAAGTCATCGTCATTGCTGCACAGTCTTCTGAGGCGACAGAATTGAGAGTAAGGGATACTCTTCTTGGTAGACTGTGGGTGGCTGGATGTGAACTTGAGGTAAGAATGTGAATCAGTTTCTTTGTAGAATACTGATGTTTTCAGTTGATCTGTGCTGGTGATGGACACTGAATGTCTAGAAAAGATACAGTTGTTTCAGAGATGGTGTAGGTGAATTTCAGGGCTGGGTGGAATGAAGACACAAAGTGTATGAAATCTAGAAGTTCAGCCTTGGTGCTTGTGGTGATACCTATGATGTCGTCAATGAAGCGTCTGAAGAATGGAGGGATGCGTCCAGGATATGAAGAGAGTATCTGCTCCTCCATGAAACCCCAAAGAGGCATGCGTAACTCGGCCCCATCTTGGTGCCCATAGCCACCCCTCGAGTTTGGACGAAGTGGCAATCACCAAAACAGAAACTGTTCAGTGTCAGGACCAACTCTGTCAGCCTTAGGATGGTTGTGATGTCAATGTCAAAGGTGCTGTTCTTTAGAAAGTGTTTTATGGCCTGCAGACCCTCATTGTGGGGGATGCTCGTGTACAAAGAAGTGACATCCATGGTGAATAAGAAACGGTCAGATCCATCCGGTGGGAAATGGAATTGTCAAAGCAGTTGAAGGGCGTGATTGGTGTCCTTGACAAAGGTTGGCAGAGAGGTACAAGTGGTTGCAGGAGAGAGTCGATGAATTGTGAAATAAGAGTTGTCGGACAGGAACAGGCGGATACAATGGGACGTCCAGGGTTGTTGGGCTTGTGAATTTTTGGAAGGGCATAGAATTTGGACTCCCGGGGTTCTCGAACCACAGCTCTTGAGGCTTCAGTTGGGAGATGGCCCAATGGCAATAGCTTCATTGACAATTTTCCTTACAAGGGCGTTGTCCTCTTTTACTGTTGGTTTCTTCAATGGGGTGTAGAAAGTCGTGTCAGATAGCTGTTTTTTTTTTTCCTTTTCATAGTAGTCCCTTTGCCACACCACTATCGCACCACCCTTATCGGCAGGTTTGATCACCACATCTGTTCTTTTCTTCAAATCCTGTAATGCCTTCCACTCATCATCGGACAAGTTGGAGTGTTTCAGAGGTCGGAAGCTTAGTTGTTGGATTTCCTGTGTGCACTTGTCAATGTAATGATCTAGGGAAGAGAATTCTCCTGGTTTGGGTGTCCATGTTCCACGCTCCTTTGGGAAGAGGTGAGATGTCATTGCTGTTTGTACTTGTGGAGAGAGGGGGCACTGGTCCTGAAAGTGTGCTGCAAGGCGTAATCTGCGAAAAAAACTGTTGGCAGTGATAGAGTGTGGACAGGAAGTTTGTTTGGGGTTTCAGAGGGACAAACTTTAAATCCATGGCTTAAAAGCTTTCTGTTCGTCTGGGAGATGGACATCATCAGGAATGGTCACAACCAGTTTGTCAGAGTCCACAGGTACTTGGGAAGGGGGCTGTGAGTCACTTGCATTTCCTTTCGGCAAAAGTTTGTTTAGTTTCGTTGCTTTGCTTTTCTACAGGCTTTCATGTAGGTCCTGGTTGGCGTTCTTCACAGTATTGATGATGAACTGTGATGTCTCTTCTGAACACAGGTAAGCCATTTGATGGCGGCAGGCTTTGATGAGTTCATTGCTTTTGTCCATTTGGGTGGAAAATCTTCTGGTTGCTTGCGACATCAGGCTTGAGCTTGCTTTGAAAAGAATCTTCTGAGTTTCACGTTCTTCTCTTTTTGATAAAGGAATGAGTGAAATTTCAAACGAAAACCATATGGGATAACCTTGTGCCTTTGGCACTGTCGGATAAAAACAATATGACTGGAAATTCTTGTCTTCTCTAAGGTTCCTTTGAGGTAGGTCACACCCAGTCCCTTGTGGAATAGGTGGGAGAGTCCGTAACTTTGTGAGCGCAGAGCTGAAGAATGGTGATGAGAGCGGCATAGCACAGATGGAAAAAAACCAAAGACAGACGATCAATGTTGACATGGAATACATACGATACAGGTGCAGTCTGGTAGGTTGATTGTAGACTGGAGAATCCAGGAGCTTACAAAAATTGGTAACACTTGACTGGGTCTTTTTGAGAACAACTTTTTTTTTTTTTTTTTTTTTTTTTTTTTGTGGCATCAGTTATCGGATCAATGGAGCACCTAAGGCGGTGATTTTTTTTTTTTTTTTTTTTTTTTTTTTTTTTTTTTCCTAAGGCCGGAATCCACCTGTTCATTTTTTGGTGCTTCACACTGTCCTCTTCATCTGCCAAAAAAACCCCAAAAAAACCCAAAAAAATAAAATAAGCAATTTCCAATACTAACTTTTTTTTTTTTTTTTTTTTTCCTTCAACCAATCCCTTACACACCATGCATAGTCTTATGTTCTCTTACAAATGGATACAGTCTTGCTGATTTTTAGTGTTTTAGTGTTTGATACATTGTGTCTGGGTTTGTTTGTGTTCTAATGTGTGGTGCACTGGCCCTTTCACACTGATAATGTGTTGCTTATGCCAACAGAACATAAATGAAACAAAAGGCTTAATACTTAATTAATTTTTTTTTCTTTCAGGTTTTCCCAGAGAGGGAGACAGACAGACAGACAGACAGACAGACAGACTGACTGACTGACAGACAGACAGACAGAGGCGGCGTCTTAAAGTTATAGGTAGAAATTGTTACACATCGTCCCACCAGTTGGCTAGTCCCCAAAGAGGCCAACCTTATAGCGAAACGAAAGAGTCCACAAGGAAGGCATGAGGAAAGCCAAGAAGCGTAACAATAGGCATGAGACGTTGGTTTGTTAGATGGGTTTTTCCTCCCCCCCCCCGACCCCCCGACCCCCCCCCCCCCCCCACACACACACACACACAAATTCCCTCTCCCCAGCTCAGATCCCCCCCTCCCTCCCTGATGAGTTTTAGTATTTGGGACAAGAAGCTTGGGTTATACGAGGACTGGCGTTCGGTATGATCATTTCGTTACAACTAATTTTTAAGCTAAAATAATAGGCTATCATAACGAATAAATAGCATACCAATGGTATAGAATATTTAATGTCTATATGGGCCTACGCATATGTTCGGCACTTAAGGTTTGTGACCGAGCAACTGAGACAGACAGATAGAGGGACAGACAGACAGACGGACAGAGAACATAATGTTACTCTGGGGCAAGTCGCGGGGGTCACGAGGCGTGATATTTCATTTGGCATTCAAATGTGAGTATGTGGGAGACAGAGGGCTACTCGAGAGACAGAGACAGACAGACAGACAGACAGACAGACACCGAGAGAGCGAGAGAGAGAGAGAGAAGAGAGAGAGAGAGAGATGGGGGAGGGTAAGAGAGAGCGACAAAGA
>JADBJO010004283.1:0-15626 GCA_016801955.1 Conus betulinus | reverse complement strand
GTCTGACCATAGATTTTTTTTTTTCTGTATCATTTCCATCATACAGGATAATCTTACCAATAAGAATAACATGATTTATCACGTCTATTTTCTGTTGGTTTACCACGTCTCGTTGAATTCCAAATAGAACATCAGTTTCACTTAAGTGAACACCAACTCCAATCCTGCTACGTATCAAAGTTTCAATACGTTTCCAAAATGTATACACTGATGAGCAATGATAAAAGAAATGTTCTACAAAATCTATTTCGTCTACACAATAATCACATTTGTTTGTGTCCGTAACTTTCATTTTTTGCAAAATAATATTGGTTGGATATATATTATGATTAATTTTCCATTGCAACTCACACAGACGAATTTCTTTAGTTGCTTTTCTAGGTATCTCCCATACAGTTTCGTTAAAGAAAAAAATTAAATTTCCTTCGCCAGAAATCACAGACATGTGGCTCTGACATTGAGTCTTCATATTTGGTGCTCAGAATTTTTCGTATTTCTTTTAGTTTTGAATTAAAAATGCTTGCCTCACAAAAGATGATGGCAACTGATTCTTCCTCAGGCAGTGAATCACTTTCTATCCAGTTAATCCATGATTTAGGGATCGCGTTGTAGATGGCATTATATTCTAGGGTTGTGCTTGCTTTAGATTGATCCAGAATACACGCAATTTCATTAATATTTAGTAGTCGATGCTCATTTCTGTGAATTATGTCTCTCATATATTCAATACCATTTTCAACCCATTTTTTTGAAAATACAACACATTTTTTGTTTGTATTTTATGAGATTGTTGTGAAATAACATTTGGCTTTGAAGATTGGTGCGATTTATTTCCTCTATATGCGTAATATGTTTATTATCCAAGAAAGTTGTCATAACTTCTTTCCAGAAATCATTTTGAAGATCAGACAATTGCATTTGCTTTGCTGTACAGTTTACTGTGAAGATTTTGTTGCCATTTTTAAGTGAGTCAGATGCCATGTTGGTATCAAACTCCAGTTTTTGTTTGGTGATTGAAATAATTTGCCAGCCCATTGTAAGTACATACATTTTTGGTATTCTTTTACATTGACCATGTTTAGACCACCTTTACTGTAACTAGTTTCCATTGTTGTTCTTTTTACCTTTTCAAACGCTCTTCGATTACTGTATTTCCTTTGCCATAAGAATTTGTATATCAGTGTATTTAACTTGTTCAACACCACTTCCGGTATGCCTATAGACTGCATAATAAATACTACCTGAGAAAGTATGAAAGTTTTTATAACAACAATTTTACCATGAATGCTTAAATCCCTCTTGCTCCAGTTTCTTATTAATTCTTGTATTTTGTTGATTCTATCTTGCCAGTTTTCTTCAACATGCCGAGCCATTTTGTCTGTTTGCAAATATATACCCAGAATTTTAATTTTATCGACTATGAGAGAATGGAAGATTTTGTTCATCAATCTGCTTACCTAATTTCAGTGCTTTCGTCTTTTTTAAGTTCAATTTTAGCCCAGAAATCATTCCAAACGAACTAAGAATATTACAAGAAGTGTTCATGTCTTGCTTGTTTTTGAGGAACAATGTCGTGTCATCTGCATACTGTTTAATTTTCAGATACACATTTCTTTGTCTGTCAGTAGATGGTATTTTGATTCCTTATTGAACTGCTTCTCACCTTGATGGCCAATATTTCCACCGCGAGAATGAATGCAAGGGGAGAAAAGGGACATCCTTGTCTTATTCCACAACTGACATCAAAAGGTTCAGAGAGCCATCCACCATGATTTATATAACTTTGAGAGTTACAAGTCAGAACAGATACCCATTTTTGAAAATTAGGTCCAAACCCAAATATTTCAAATGCATGTAACATATATTCTTTAGAAATCGAATCAAACGCCTTGGAGTAGTCTAAGGCCAACAAATATCCTGCTTTACCGTTTTATTCAGATAGTTCATGACGTCATCAATGGATCTTATAACTGTTGCAATATTTCTTCCCTTAATGTATCCTACTTGGTCTTCGTTAACAAGAGTATTTACAACTTTACCTAATTTATTTGCCAGTACTTTAGCCAGAATTTTATAATCTGTATTTGTTAACGTTATAGGTCTCCAATTAGTTAAATGTTCTCTTTCTAGGTCTTTGCCCTTATGAAGCAACGTAATGATACCTTGTCTCTGCGAATGATAATTCTCCTTTCCTGTAAGATTCAAGGAAGGAATTAGTAATAAGCGGACCTAATTTTCTCCAGAAGAATTTCAAAAATTCAGTTGTCAGACCGTCGCTGCCTGGAGCTGAACCATTTTTCATGTTTTTTCAGAGCATTTGACGTTTCCTTTAAAGTTATCATACCTTCACACAGAGAGCAGCTTCATCTTCTTTCAATCGTGGTGGTACATTTTCATTGCGAATAAAGTCATTAGTGTCTTGCTTCACATTTTTTGAAACAGTTTTCTGATTATATATTGATTTGTAAAAGGAAACCTGTTCCCGTAAGATTTCCTTTTGGTCAGTTATCATTTCACCTGACTCGTTTTTCAGTCTATTTATAATTCGTTTTTTGCTCCTTGCTTTCTCAAGGCTTAAAAAATATTTTGTATTTTTTTCTCCTTCTTCAATCCATTTGATCCTTGATCTTACTTGTGCTCCTCTAGCATTATTCATAGCCATCAGTTCTAATTTATGCTTTACTTGCAAGTAGTCTGTCTGAAGATTCTCATTTTGAGGATTTTTAGCTAACAATTGTTCTAGTTCTTTGAGGCTGAGTTGTAGCTTCAGCGATTCGTTCCTGTTCTTACAAGCCAACATTTTTCCAAAATTCAACACAAAAATTTCTAATTTCAACTTTGCATAACTCCCATTTTTCCATGTCATTTATTTCTTCATTCTCATGTTCTGATATGAAAGCATCCAATATTGCATTCATATCTTTAATAAATAAGTCATTTTTTTTAAGATAACTGTTGTTAAATTTCCAGTAGCCCGGCCCTCTTATAAAGGTATCCTCATTAATTTCTAATACCACTGCTTTGTGATCAGTGTGTGGGCTGACTACATGTTCGCAGGAAACACATATGGGCAGTACATTTTCACTAACAAAGCAGTAATCTAATCGACGTGCTATGAACGGGTTATGTCTAGTCCACGTAAAATCTGTCTCTAACGGATGGTAAATTCTCCAAGCATCGGTAAGACGTAAGTTCATTACTGTCTGTTTTAAAGATTCAACTTCACACGTATTATGAGCATGGCCTGAAATATATCCAGCTTGTTGTTTAAGACGCAGTTGAAATCTCCAAGGACTACAAGGTCATCGTCTACAAAATCGGACATAAATTCAGTCATATTTTTTTGAAAAAATGACAATTTATCTCTTGATTCATTCGGGGCATATACATTTGCAACTATAATTTTTTGTTTTTCATTACTTACAGAAATGACCAATATCCTTTCTTGTGACATGATTAATTTAACCTCACCCACAAAGAAACGAGAGATCAAGATGAGCTCACCTCTACTTCTGTTAGTACCTTCATTGTAGAATATCTTACCACCCCATTCTTTTTTCCATAATTCAATTTCAGTTTTAGTCACGTGACTCTCTTGCAAACAGATTACGTCATACTTATTACTTTTGAAAAATCTAAAGAGTGAATTCCTTTTAAGTTTGTTTTTTAATCCTCTTGCGTTTAGTGAAATAATGCGAATTCTGTCCATAACAAAAAGTAATAGCACTTAAACATGCATATTATTTGATCACAAGATACAAACATGTAATATGTAATCACAAGGCATTCTCACAGTCCGTTGAACGAAAGCTGGGTCGTTCCCAAAGATATCCGAATGAAACAGCCTACCTACTGTTTTTGACAGGCAGGCACAGACTCTGCGGCATGGTCGTCCTTTGTAAGTACAGGACTTACCGAGCGCGAGGGCTTCCCTTCTAGGGTGTTTCTCCGTTCTGTCTCTGGGGCTGTGACGCTGTCTCGACCGGCCGCGCTTCGGAGTCTCGGACCTGGTGCGAGGAGGCCGCTCCAAAGACGAAAACAGCGTTGCTTGCCGGGCTGACGGGCGATTTTTTTCAGCCTCGCGGCCAACAGACTTGTCCCGGTTAGCTTTCAAAACAGGCTGTGTACTCACCGTGTTCGAAGCTTTTGGTGACTGATGTTGAGAGTGCTGTTTTACGCTCTCTCTTTCCATTTTCTTGCAAAGAGGGTCTCCCCTTTTGTGACCTGGTTCTTTGCACTCTCTGCAAACCACATCATTCGTACAGTCAGAAACGTGGTGATTGGTATTCAGACACCGGGAGCATGTAGGTGTTTTTTGAACTGCCTTTTTCTCTGTGGTATATTTTTGCAGTAAAAAAATGCTTATCTTCAGGGTCTTGTCCAGTGGGGTGGGGGGAACAGTCACAAAAACGAATCTGCGACCAGTCAAGAATCTAGTTAGTTTGTTGTCACTATCTCTCTTGCTCTCTCCATTTTGACCGCAGACCTTAACTCACACCCAACCTTAGTTAAGGCGTGTTCTATTTCTGACTCAGCAACAGAAATTGGGATATTATCTATCCATACTTTGGTAGTGGGTTTTTCCTCACCTGAGTCTCCACGTAGAATGAAAGGATTCGTGTTGGATACCTGTAACGCTGTATTTCTCAGTCGCAGGCCCTTTACCAAAAGTTCCGCTCGTGCCTCCTTGGTCGCAGGGTAGATCCGCCAGAGTCCTCGTATTTCTTGTGACCCCAAAATGGAGCCCTGGCCCGATGTCCTCTCCGCAGCAAGACATATTTCTAATACGGTCGGACGAGTGTTCGCGCTGTCCGGGATGTCTTTTTGCTTCAGAAAGACCGGGTTTACAGTCGAGAAGTCGGCCATCGTATTTCTTCGCTGCCGAGGGTTCGAAAGCGCGGAAACGAAGTAAATCAAACACTGAAATAAACGCAGAGGGCTAAGTCGAAGAAAACTCGCTCAGCTTAGCAAAATTCGGTCCGTGCACAGAGCGTTAACTTGTCAATAATGACGCCCAGCATTTTATGTGAGCCGACTTCTTCACTTTTAGTGGGGGTGGGGGTGGGGAGGGGATCTGCCTGGTATCCATCCTCAAGGAATTTCACAGCAAGAGATGTTGGATGAAAGTACTTCTCATGACACTCATAACATCACCCCCTGAAGGACAGCAGAGTGATACTGACAGTGTCATTGTCATTGCCCTCATTGGACCAAAGTTCACAGCAAGCATGGCAGCAGAAGCTCTCTACATCATGGGAGTGACCATGTCGCTGTCGTGAGCAGTTCACAGAAACTATCAAAAATAGTCAAAAGAAAACCCTGTTTAATATGACAACAATGAAGGAAATGTCAGTGGAACGTTAAGGAGTACAAGATGCACAAAAAACGTAGATCAACCACTTTGGAGGAAAATAGACACAGAAAACAGCTTGAAAAGTGAAACGCAGGCTGTGAGAATTTGGGAGAGAGACAGAAAACCTTGCCCTGATCCAGTAATGAAAGCAGGTATGAATCAGAAGACTGAATAAATCAAAAGAGTAGCTGAGGATGCAAAGAGAAACTAAAATGCAACGACTTGCATATCACTTCATTATGACACAACACTGACTCAATTTGGGCAGTTTTATCATCGCATGGAAGGAAAACACAACACATGCGCGACCCCAGATATCCTAGAAGCTGACAGGACCACAAAACTTAAGACAAATGTGGAGAAAAGACGGTACTTCTTTAATAGATCGATCAAAGGAATCTGGAGGGAAAATGAATTCCTTAAACAAGTCAAATCAATACCTAGGTCCGAATGGCATTGATGATTAGATTACAGCACCTGAAGTGGATGACACAACACCTAAATGCATTAAGGGCAGTACTTCAGGTCCAGACAAAGCACGGTATCAAGATATCAAAGAGCTCCCAGAAGAGGACAAACCCATCTCCTCAGTCTCTACCGGAAGAGTTTTGATAAAGGCCATGTCCCAGAAGACTGGACACACTGTTACCAGAAAGCTTTACCAAAACCAGGAAAAGATCTGCCCTTGCCTTCAGGATTCTTTTGGTCCTCTTCCCATGTGAAATCCCAATCTGTTCCATGAGATCACAGGCTGATAACCCTTCAAGCCCCCTTGCTCCAACCTCCATGGTGAGAACCTGGGCCTGGAATCCAGATTCCTTCAAGCTACTGGCTGGACTGTCATACTTCTCCGCTTTGTGGATGTGCGTTTGCTCCACTTTTCTTTCATATGATACAGTGAGTTCGACCAGAACACATGTTTTGATAAACCTGGGTGGAGGACAATATCCGGTGTCACATTTCCTGATGATCTCTGGATGGCTCTCCCAGTCTGGAAGGTCTACTGTGCGCTCCCAGTCATCTGTTCCATTCAGTTAACCCTGCTTCCATGCTCTCGACATTACAGCTGTTCCGGACCGTGATTTGTGGCCGCCTGCCGTTTAGAACGTCAATGTTGGAGCTTTTGATGGCGTGGGTGCTTCATCCAGCAGTGCTAACCACATGTGTGATCTCCTTGGACACTTGGTTGTGCCTCCATGTGGACCTTCCCAGGGTTAGCGCTGCTTTGCATGACTCAGGACATGTTCCACTGTTTGTTTGCTGTGACAGAGTGGACACGAAGGGTAATCTGATTTCCCCCTTTTGACCAGGTTTGATTTCGAGGGCAGGGTGTCATATACAGATCTGAGGATGAAGCTGACCCTAAGAGATGTACTGTGCCGTATGCCATTCCATGTGAGAGTTTGTTATGTGTAGTCCACTGACCTTGATGGCCTGGCTGGACTGCCTACTGGATTCTCTTAGTGTCCTCTTCTTTCTTCAGCCCTTCTATCACCATTGTGTGTAAAGCAAGGTACTAACCAAGCTCGAGGACTCCAAAGAGACAGTTGTGAGATCAGTCCCGACATGTCTCTCTCTTTGCTTTCCCTTTTGCTTTTGACCACCGGCTCATTTCTGTTCATCCCAGCCCCTGCCTGTTGGTCTGTGTGTGGCATGTAATATCCTGATCCTGAGGATTTCTTTTGCCACGTCTACTTTCCTCCCGAACTTTCCATTTTCTGCCCATCTTTAGCTTTGTCGGGACTGATCTCACAACTTTGTCTTTGGAGTCCTCGAGCTTGGTTAAAGACCTTGCTTTACACATAATCTATTGTATTCGTCAAGTATGGACTTTAAGGAAGATTTCAGCTGCAGTTGGCGGCAGTAGAGCGCAACGTCAATGAGACCAGGTGAACAACAAGCCCTCTTAGTGCTGATAAGGTATATCCGTAGAGACCCGGCCACGCTTCAGGATCAGCATGAACTGTAAACAACAGACCTTGTACTTGCCAGGGAGCCCCACGCTGGTCTGTTATCTGCAGGCTTTCCTCTGCCATCGGCTTGGCTCCCTCTCTGCTCTTTGTATCTCTCAAAGAAACTTGAAACAAAATGTTTATGCCACCGAATTTGGTCGTCCTCAGAATGGCAAGACAAACAGCAGTCAAACCATGATATCACCCATTCACACATAGTTCCTGAGCAACTCCTCATTCGAACCTTGAATAAACTGGTTTGACTGTAGGTGTGCCCCTTGGTCTGAGTCTGGCAGCCATAAGTCGCCATTGTGGTCTGTTGACACATACACGACCCAGAACTCACTTGCACGTCCATGCCATAATCATTTGAAATGGTACTTTCATGTGTCACACATATGTTGATTGATTACTCCCGGTACATTCAGGAGAGGGCCACTGGTACATGCAGGTAATGTTGGATCTAGTCCTTCCTCAGCCCCGCAAACAAACAGTGCCGCAAGAAGGCATTTTGTCATCGGAAAGCACAGGACTTAGTCTCTTGAGCCGCTCAAGGTAATGTGTCAGGGCCCGGCTTCTTTTCTCACTTTCATCAACGACCTTCCTGAATGTATCCAACTCCAGGTCCACCAAACTCTTTGCTGGGACGACTGCCTCCTCGTTCGCAAAATATCTAACACTTCTGACAGCAACCTACGCACCAAGATCTCTCCTTCTTGTGAACCATTGGGAATCAACATGGCGATGAGTTTGGTCAATCCTAGCAAGTGCAGTACTAGCCCAGCATTTCTCCAATTAACACAAGTAAGAAAATTGGAAAAATCCTCCTACAGACAAACCTCCATGGGTTCCAATTTTGGAGCGGACATTCAATGAGCAAGTACTTCGGCAACATCACTTCAGTGATGAATGATCCCTGGTCAGACCACATCTAAGACCACAGTCAACAAAGGAAACAGAACTGTCTTAATTTCCTTAGGAGAAACTCTAAAGCGTACCACGCCCCACAGTCAGAGCAGCCACCTACAGAACCTAGACAGACCGTTCGTAGAGGATGCATTCCACAGTACTGGACCCGAGCGGCCAAGAGACATAGCAGTGGCTGGAGCAGTGCAAACGCAGAGCAGCTCGCTTTGGTCTACAACAACATACACCGACCGGACCCGGGATGTGTGGACAAACATGTTTGGCCGCTTTGAAATGGGAACCATTACAACAATTTGTCGTTCACAGATGGCTAACAACCCGCCTGCTTCATGTGCAGGTATTGTGAACACTCTTGTAGATACAGAGCCATCTAAATTCTTCAAGAAGTCCAAGATTCAGAAACCCGGGGTGCAACGAGACTTTACCAGGAACACACTAGACACCCCATTTTCCATGTCAGTTTTTTTCCCACGGACAATTCTGGAAATGAACAACCTTCCTGGCCATCCTCACTGACTCTCCTTCCGGAGAGATCAAGCAAGGCGGCCTATGCTGTTCTACAAGCCTAGGCGTCGGCCATAATCCACCAAGGCAGCATTGTACATAGAGTAAACATAGTTGTTAAACTCTGGAGCCAGTGGTCACCACTAAAACCCTAACTAGGGAACCAGGCTCTAACCAGCACCCAGTCATCGGGATACTATGCGGGCATCGAAACCCTGTCCAGTACTCGGAAGAGAAGAAGAATAAGAGAAGAAGAAGGAGGATGAGGAGGAGTGAGGAGGAGGAACACATGAACTTCGACATTTTTCCGGCAATTTATGTGTGTGTGTGTGTGGTGGTGTGTGTGCAGTGTGTGTGTGTGTGTTTGTGTGGTGTGTGTGTGTGCTGCGTGACGTGCGTGAGTTGCGTGGCGCGCGCGCCGCGCGCGCCGAGCGGGTGTGTGTGTGTGTGTGTGTGTGTGTGTGTGTGTGTGGCCGGATGTGGGAGATGGGTTAAAGTTTTCATTTTGATGCTTGCATGTTTTCACCATGGATCGGATACTAGGCGGGTCTGGTCTTTTCGGGAATATTTTCCTGGTGTGATTGGGTGTGTGTGTGTGTGTGTGCTGTGTGTGTGTGTGTGTGTGTGTGTGTTTTCTTTATTACGAGTGTGCGCTAAGCGCGATGGATAGATTTCTATTACCCTGCGTTTTCTGTGTGTCTTTTGGATGCGTTCGTGTGGTATAATACCGGATGTTTCTTGTTTGGTGTGTGTTGTCTCTACCAACTGGGAGCTGATAAGGGACGGAGTAGAACAGAGCAGGTTTTGACTTACGTTGTGTCTGTCATCAATGCGTGTAGTAGACGTGGATAAAGTAAAGAGTTTGGTTGTGTTCTTTCTCTTTTATTTATGTCTCAGACATCGAGGGTTGGACTACTTGCATGAGGATGAGGCCAACATTTGTACAGCAGATCCTGCCAGCCATGTTCAGAGAGATGAAACAGCGCGGCGATCTTTGAATTTCTTGCTGAAGATATTTGAAACTTTTCGTCGGATCTGAGATGTGTCACAGTGAAAAGGTTTTAACACAATTTCGGAGGGCTTTGTAGATGAATTATTTTAAAAGAGTTGTGTGAAGGAATGACTTGTGAGTTGACTTCAATACGGTGACAGCCCTGAAATGACCCGTTGAGGACGCCGGTTGGGCTAAAAACAATACACAAGTAACCCATGGTGAAGCAGTCGCACCTACCAAGGACAATGCCCCAGTGCTTATCGATATATCTCCACATGGAGCCCGCCCACCGCAAACACGCCGCATACCCCCGACAGGCGGCCACTCTGCGACTCGGGAAATCACTCACCAAGTCATCAAACACACACACACACACACACACACCACCACACACACACACACCACACACACACACACACAGCACCCTCACACACTTTCTAAAATAAATCTTTAAATAAAAAATCTCGCACCAGACCGCACCCAGCCCCTCATTAGCTTTTTTTTCCTTTGGAAAATCGTAGTAGATCCAAGGGGAAAATGTTAAGGCTCCTTAAGAAAGCCCAAAGATACACATCAGGGGCGAATGTGGTCTGATTAAGCGGGGTTCATGGGGAGTCGCGCTGTAAAGTGCGTATGTCTCACCCATTGTGCATGCAGTCCCAACAGTCGTGCCGGTAAACTGCTTATGACTCACACCTGTGCAAGTCGCTTGGAGTCTGCGTATAACTGCTTATGTCTCACACGGACTGTGCAAGTCCCCCCTCAACAATCTAAAAGACATATGCTTGAACTGTGGATGGCACCCCCCCCATGACATGAATGCCCACGGCGCTTCTTCACCTTTTAAAAAGATAGAATGGGTGTAACACGACCGTGGCCTGTGTGGCAAACAACGCACAAGACTGACCTTTTACGTCTTCAAGGCCGCCCCGTCTGAAAACACGACAAAAAAGATCTCTTTCAGGTTTGGACGGATTTTTGAATAGTTTTGGTTATCCATCTGCGAGTTTCCATTCCTCTTGTCCGAGCTGCACGATATAAGACCACGCACCCCCGGGACTGTGGTAGCAACATTACTTGAAGATGTATTTAGAGTTTCTTCGATCCATTACGTTGTAATTAAGTGTATGATTGCGTTATGTGCTGTTGTTTCATTTGGCGTTTGAGTTTTGTCTGGAAAGAGCAACTCGTGACTGTTAAACAGGTTCCTTGAGACAGCACTGGCTCTGTTCTTGCAACTTGTCCCCGGTTGTTCTGCAGCCGAACAGTCCACACAGATAGAGAAAAGGGACAGAGGCGGCAGAGTGAAGTGGTAAACACAAACACAACAATGGGCTCCTGGATCTGTCTACACAGTTGACCTGGACACCAGCTGAGGTCATCATCATCACCAGACCACCAGGTCCAGCCAACCTAACAGCGTTGGTGACAGTAATCTTTTGTCGAACAAGATTGCCCTAAAAATAAAGTGACTGTTTAGGAAGATGGAGTTGATTCTGTATCTAGGGTATTGGTTTTGTAGATAACAACAAACCCACTATAATAAGTACAAAATAAAGTTGATGACCACAACTGTAACACCTTTGAACGTCTGGGATTCATTAAACAGTGAAGAGGCCACGACAGAGCCCTGACTGTCCATGTTAGACCCCAGTGGGACAAACCAGGAAGAGAAACGGTATCACTGACAACACAGTTCCCACCTATCCAGGCTGCAGAGAGACCAGTATCTGTAAAAAATTCCTGCTTAGTCTCTCTGATTTACCAGGGCGAAACAATCATCCACTTGCAGAAAACAGCCCACTACCAATGACCATCAACTTGCATAAAAAGAATTCATGTCCTAACCTCATTGATACTTGGTATGAAATAGCATACCACATCATCCATTGAATTAAAAAAAAGAAGGAGACGATGTATTTCATTTCCGTGACCCTACAGGGTATCTTGCTTGTGGGAGCATATCGCAAGGAAAGACTGTGGCGTGGATGCTCTCTCTCACTACAAACAGCCGCGTCCTTCTGCCTGAATGGGACTCATCTTGAGATCCAAATCGGTTTTCAGGAGCATGGCAGAGAGAGGACACACGACATGATCTTCTCCGATTGGAGCAAACGTCCAGGGAAAAGTGGGGGGAGAAAGAAGTAGAATATCATGGCATCCTCCCTCTGTGGACCCTAAGAAACGGCTGTGACGTGCCATTGGCTCGTGACAGCCTGTGGACCACACTCTCCAAGCTGTGCAATTGACTGTTCTGACGCCACAGTGGGTCAGTGTCATCAGGTCCTGTCCATGACGGCATGATGACCAGATGCCTGGAAAGTGACATCTGTGTCTGACTCTTTCCCAGTTTTCCCAACAGTGTCTGAACAAGTCGCGCTGTGAGGTATGGGGCGCTCAAAACTTTTCAGCCTGGTGTTCTTCCACATCATCTTTGCTGGGCTCTCCTCATCCACTACTCGCGCAAGAGTTCCCTGTCATCTCTACAGACTTGATGGGTTGCATCTCTGATCTATAGGCGGGCAGGAGGCGCAAACACAAAATCCCTGAGGCCTTGGTGGGGTACTTCCTGTTCGGCAGACACCCCCACTACAGCACTGAATTGAACACCCCTGCCAGGAACTCGCCAGCTGCCGCGCACGTCACTCCAAAGTCTGTCAGAACTGAACCATTCAGGCCCGCTGAAAACCAAAGTGTGGCTCCGCCTGCACTAGGCATGGCATCTCCAAGATCAGGCTGAGATCGAGGGAACACAGTCGAACGATGTGGAGAGCTTGGCCTACTTGGGCTATAAGCAACATTACCTTGTGAGCAGGTAAGGTAATGTGATGTTACATATAGCCCAGCCCACCGCAAAACGCCATATCAAGGGCTGTCCACTGGCATTTAAATCAACTCACAAGTCATCAAAAAAACACACACACACACACACACACACACACACACACAAACACACCCACAATGCCACTCCTACAAAGGCGATTTATCAAATACATTGTGAGTCACTGACGACATGGCAGTTTAGCTTCCAGCCATTTCAATCAGATTAGCCTCCTTAGATTTCATTCGTTTTTCTGCCATGTAGTTTATATGTATACATGAAAGCTATTGCTGGCAGAGTTTAAAGGAAGGAACGAATATATGATAAAGCAACATTGACTTCTCCAGGGATTGGTACCCATTAGTCAATGCCAGCATCCCACACAGTCCAATGGGGAACCAGCAACATGAAGTCTGTCACACGCAATACTGATCAACCGCCGGGCTATGGTCCGATCCTGGGACACTCTGGGTAGTGGTTGGTTTTTAAGGCATTGCTCTGTACTGACCAAAGACGAGGGTTTTGACCGACACAGATCGCAAGAATAAGGTGAAATTAAAGATTTATCAGGTACACTGACGGAATACAGTCTTCCTTTAAACTCCTTCTGGTAACTGGCAGTGGGATGCAGATACCTGACTGACTGTAAAACGCCCAGTGTCTTGTCATCGGGAGTAATGGGAACACAGCTAAAGGGACCCAGTCAACCAAGTCAAGAGACAAGCCCTGATGCTGATGTTTTCTCAAATCGCAGAGTGCTGAATGGAAAGCGCGAAGAACGATAAACCGATCCAGTGTGATGAGGCAGATGATCAGAGCTGACACTTCACTGGACAGGAGAGACCTAAGAGCCGGCCACATGACAAGTCACACTCTGTTTTTCACGTGTCGTCACAATGGAGATATCGACCTCGGAGTCTTTTCATCAGCAGCTCCAATCAAGGTGATGTAGAGTCCCATCAGGAAGTCAGCCATGGTCAGTGTGATGACAAACACAGTGTGTAGCCACTCACAGAGTCCTGTTTCTTACAATCAAACGTGCACAGAAGGAGAACATGTTGCCGGACAGAGACAGACAGGCCATCATCACAGAAACACACGATACGTCCACGACTTGCAGTAAGTCTTCACACGAGGAAATCTCGTCTTTGGGGGCGTGACAAGAACTGCTGTCAAAGCCAGGAGGAGAAACTCATTGCAACACAGTTTATAATTTCCTGTGTGAATGGAGCTTAAATGCTGAAGATGTGTGAAAAGTCTGCTGGGAATGTTTTCACAGGGCTGCCGTCCCATGTACAGTTCAGTCAGTTGAGGTAAGGACTGAAAACTGCTGAGGAAAGTGTGTGAACAGATGTGAGAGTCAAATTTCAGTTTCTGTATTCTTGAAAAGGACGAAAAGACCTGAGGGTCAAACAGTGTGAGTGTGGTGTGTGACAGGTCTACGACTGTCAGTCTGTTGTGCTGTGCAGCAGAGGACTGGTCCTTACCAGTGAGGTGAGAGGATTCCCAGACAGTGACAGTGTTTCCAGATGTTCCAGGTGAAGGAAAGGTGACAAGCTGACTTTGCTTCAGTTGGTTACCACTGAGGTCGAGGAACTTCAAATTCAGCAATGTTACGTTAGGTATGTGACTGATTGAACCACTGAGCAAAGACCAGGTAAATAAGATGGATTGAGCTGACATCAGACAGCGCCATGCCAGAACCTGTGGCGTCTAAGGAACGGAGCTGAAGGAATTGTGCTGCAAGAAAGGGCTGACCACATTGAAATGTGTGACCTTGACATTGACAGCTCAAGGACAGGTCATCCCACACAGCAATTCATCGCCATGCTTTGGACAGTGAGACCAGCCGTCACATAAATGATCGCTGTGCAAACAGATCCCAGAAATTCTGCATCGAAAAAATCCTGGACATGCCATGTCCTCACATCCCTCTTCATCCTGGTGTCAATACAGTCGTACATTCCATTGCAGCGTGTGAAGACAGGCACACAGTCATTGAACTCACCAGGACAACGGTAATGGCTGTCAGGACAGGACTCATTGGACTTCATGGGGGTTGAAGTGAACCTCCTGCTGTCTGTGTTAAAAACTGATGAGACCAGGGGATGGAAAATACGGCGGAGAAGTTATCACGTCCTTTAGAAAATCACAGTCTTGCTCATCAGATTCATCCCAGCAGTCAAAGAACTGGTCACATACGTTGTTGAAGCGCAAACACTGACCGTTGGGACACGTAAATGCTTCACACAAGGTGAATGATAACAGAACGATTCATCACTGTTGTCATCGCAGTCAGTAACAAAGTCACACACCAGGTGAATGATAACACGAGGCGGTTATCACTGCATGCAAACAAAGGAGTCAGAGTGACTGGAGAATTAGCTGAATCAGGCTTCTTATCAACGGTTGACGTGTGGTAAGGAAAACTACAAACTATTTCAGTGTGACAAAAGTCTTTATAGCGACCAGGGTCACAGAGAAACAATGTGTAAGTCATGTGACCATCACGGCATATAGTCATAGACTGTTGTGTGGGTTTGTTACGAATTTCTAAAGAATATTTTGTAAGTGATAAGACCACCCGTCACTTTTGACTTCCATTGAATGTACACATTGCACCATCTTGGGAGAGATAATTAAATTTATGCACGCTCACAAAGTAAAGTCTGTCGTAAGTTAGCTAACATCGGACGTTTCTTGCTCTTATCAAAACGTACTCTTACATTCATGAAACTCACAGTATGATAAAGAACAGTTTTATCTTCGTTTATTATACAAACCGGTACAACAGAGCGCAGTGGTTTATACAGAAAGGATAAACCAACAAAATATCGTTTAGCGCTTTTCTTCACAGTTCTTAATATGTCAAACGCGCGATCCCAGTCTCTCACACAGGTGGGGAAGGTCAACTTACCACCCCAGCGAAACGCAGTAGTCACTAGCCACTTTCCTTGGTTTTTCTTTCTGACGAACCCGCCAAATCCATCTATATTTTGAAAAATACACACAGCCATCACATCTTTGTCCGAGAGTGCTGAGATTTGCGCTAGATGTACACGTACAGAAATTTGC